>JAWNZC010000344.1:637500-790000 GCA_035771165.1 Paragorgia papillata | reverse complement strand
TTGCCAATATCGAAAGAGTTGTTGATCAAAAACTCTGATCGGTATGTTTGTGAGACGCCTTGCTGCAAGGACATATGCAAGTTCTATAAACTAAAAGGAATCTTTGAAACACTAAGAACTTCAATTTTACAAAGATTTAAAGAAGGGACGCAGTAACGCGTAAAACGCTGTCTTCCCTCAGACGTACAACCTCACTTGTCGCCAGAATCGAAGAGGCAGACTATTCCGAGTACACGTTTACCAAGGCAAAAAAGTTTTTCTCAGAAAAAGCTTTCGTTGGGTGGCCCTTCTTCTCAACAGGATAGTGCTTGTGACACTGAATATGAGAAGAGGCTCCCAACTGGTGAAACTCAAAGGTTTCTTGCGCCTTGCCCTTGGATTGCCCGTTGGCCTTTGTCTTCAGTTGCCGTGGGAAAAATCAGCGCTCCTGGATTTCTATTTCTACAGTAGATCCAGAAGAATGTATTAATGTAGAGGTTTGTAGTTTCAGCATTTTAAAGTATCTTATCCATGCGCATGCATGGCAATATACTTAGTTAAAAATATGTACTACATTTCGTGATTTTCGTCTAATATTATCGTCTACCTAAGGGCCATTTATTTTTAACTGAACACCAGACAAATATAAATAGGCGACCCTCGTTAGTCGCATCCTATTTTATGAGGTGTTGTCACAAAACGGCAGCGCAATATTGTTGTAAGATAAAATGGTGTATAGGCTCCAATTTTGTGAAAGTGCATATATTTGACGTAAAACTCGTGTAAAAAATTTGAATGTATTGCAGTTTAAAAATAAGTTGACAGTTGCTATATTTTTAGTTGCATGAAGTATGCAATCCGAAAAATCACACGCCTGTTATAGGCGCGATGTGTTTAGCCTCGCCTTATATTTTTGTCATTTTAATAGAATAATAGCCTATTAGCATAATATGTTGTTTTATAAAACGGTCGACATAAACATCAAAGTTTTTGCAATATACTTGAAATTGACATGTATGCTAAATGGTGGATTTACTATTTAAAAGATAAATAATGCACGAAAAATACAATTTACGTTCACATTTTGTACATGTAGTTCTTTTCTGACCAACGGCTATTTATTAAGCCCATGCACTAATGCATAGACGTCTTCCCAAAAACCAAATGCATGGAACTTTTATATGCCCAATAAACGCCAAAACCTTTATTTAGTAATTTATGAAAAACAGTTTAAATTTCTCATTTAAAAACTAGGTTACCATCAACTATTCAAGTGGTAAAAAATCAACTAAACTTCCCAAAGATTTAATTAAACTTGGCAAAGCACTGGCTAGGGGAAGTGACGCTAAATCCATTGTAAATGCCATGTTGTCATCATCAGACATGAGACAAAGTGTAGAAGACCATATGTGCAAAATAATTAATGAGGAGGTAAAAACCCTTTGTTCAGCAACGCTCCCCTCTTCCTTAAGGACACCAACAAAAGAATCAATGCTGACTTTCTCTTGGGATGTGGCTAGAAAGGAGATACAAAACAAAGCCCCTCTGTTGCACAAGGTACTACAAACAGCTGGATACCCAAAGTTTGTACAAGATCAATCAAAGACATCAAATGCAAACAGGTATCAAGGTATCTGTCTTGCAGCTGGAATCCTTCTAAAAATATGGGATCCTGCTATGAGCTTGATCCCCTATGTTATGAGTCTGATGCTAAAAGTATCAGGTATAAAGAAGAAGGTAAAAATTTCATATTCACAACTCTATTTCAGTAATAAATGAGAACCAGTTACATCAATTAAATAAATGCAAATGTTGTCAGATCTTTCTTCCATTAGTTTTGAAGTACTGTATTACCATATGTATTAATGTATTATCCCCTCCCCCCAGGTTTAATAAGATTAGTCCATGAAGAGGTGAAACTTGAAAGGCTTTTTAGAGGGCGGGGGCTTAATAGAAGTAGAGGGCTTATTTAATTTTCACAGTCAGAGTAAGAAAAATAAAATCTAAATATTAGAGTTATTGTAGACAAAAAAATACATGCCTAATTTTGCTTTGGAGGGGCTCTTAATACTGGGGGTATATTAGAAAAGAGACTTAATCAAGTGAGCGAGCTTAATATAGGATATACAGCATTCAAAATATTCAACACCAGGGGGTGTTATAATTGGCAGGTTAATTATTTATAAGGATAGCCAGTATACTAATATGCCAGAGATACTGCTATCAGATTGTATATTACTTATACCCAGGGATGCAGGAACTGGGGGGGGGGCAGGAAGGGCAGTCGCCCCTCTTGCCTTTTGCAAGAGGGACAAGGGGGGCTGAATTGCCTTTAAATTTAAATAAAGAACTTGTTAAATATTTTCAATGTATTTTTATCGCGTATTTAAACATAGATGAAGGTTAAATATTGTCTAAAACCAATATTAAAGCATTCAACTTTGGCAAAACAAAGTATTGTCTGGGTCCATGGAAGATTGGATTGCTCATTGGCAAGTGCTTGCCCCTCCTGGCCTTTTATTGTTCTGGCATCCTTGTATCTAAGGTTATCATTAATCTAAAGTTATCATGATTATATTATACCAAAATTATCAATATACAAAAGGACACCAGTTACAAGACACAAATGTACTACCATACTGAAGATGCATTTATTTGTTTGTAGCTATAATCATGATATTGGTAATATTTTTTTCAGAGAGGAAAGCGGCCGCAATCACCAACTACTCTCACCAAAGCAACTCCCCCAAAATCCAGATGAAATAATTTATTTATTTATTTATTTATTAAGTTTTGCCACAAGGTTCAACAAGACTAGGAATTAATTAAAATTAAAAAAAAAGAAAAAAAAGTACTTAATTACTCATAGTGAAAGTTAGTTACATCGTAAAATATATAATGTGGCAGAGTTGCCGCAACAGCGAACGCCAATTACTGCGGTCCCAAACAAAAAGAAAAGGCCATATTAATTATTTAGGTTGTGTTAATTATTATTTTGTAAGTATTAATTATTAACCATTAATTATTGTCAAGTATTAATTATTAGTTCTTATTTACTAATTATCAATTATTAATCATCAGTCGCCAGTCGCCAACTACAAACTATCAACCACCAATTGCCAATAATTTATCTGACAATTATCATTAATTAGCTATTAGCAATCGGTATCCAACAATCAACAACCAACAATCAATAATTAACAATTAATTAGTTATTAGATACAACAGCAGATCGCACTAATAAGACTGTGCGCTGTGTTGCATCTCAAGCAGATGGTTTTCCATGACCTCGGGTCTTCAGGGTCGTACAGTTGCTCCACTGCTGCTTGGTAGTAAAGCTGAAGCTGGCTCTTGAACTGTCTAAGAGGGGTTCCCTTTCTACGCATTTCGCACGGTAGAGTGTTTCATGTTCTACACATTCTTGTGACGAAAGATTGTTGGAAGGTGACTGTTCTACATTTGCGAGGACGGAAGTGAAGAATATCGGGGTTTGAGTTGTTTCTTGTTGTTCTGAGTGGCATATATGGAGTAGGTAAGATGTCAGGGTTGATTTCGATTAGGTTGTTCACAGCTTTGAAGAAGAAGGTTAAGTCGAGATATTCATGCCAGTAGGATATTGGAAACAATTGTAGAGACAGTAGTCGTTGTTTGTAGGTTGTCGTGGTGCGAAATGGTAGATTTAGGATAACTTTAGTAGCACGGCGTTGCACTCTTTCGACACGTCTGATCAGGTCAATAGATTGCGGTGACCACACCTGGGTTGCGTATCTGAGGTGTGGTCGAACAATAGCAAGGTATATTGTTCGTCGAACTGAAATGTCAGTGATCTCCCCCAAAGAGCGACGGATGCAGCCAAGAAACCTGTTCGTGGTTGTAACTTGGGCAGCAACCTGTTTGCACCAGGTTAAGTCATGGGTCACCCATACACCAAGATCACGCTCTGCTTTTCGATGGTCGAAGCAGATAATGAAACATTTGTAATGGCATCACAGATACATGGGGCTACCAAGACCAACAGCAAACCTGCCCTTGATGGTCTTTTTGACACTCTACAGAAGAAGTGCAAAACAATTGAACTAGGAGACTATATACTTAACAACAGTAAAATAACAAACTGCATAATTGATAACAAACAAAGGCAAGAATTAAGTGTCTTTCAGATTTCTAAGCCTAATATCTTAAGAAGCATAGCCACAGTACATACTATACTTCAGGGGTGATGGGTAAAAGAAAATATCAGGCTGTTAGAGTGGCAAGCACGATGCGGTCTAGTGAGAAGAAAAGGGGCGGTAAAACAGCTATTACATTCAAGCCAAAATGCCTAATACCAAAGTTGCTCACATATAATACCCTAATGAAGGAAATTACTGAAATTGACATAGGAGCAGTTCAGGCTATAACAGATGTAATTTCCTCATACATAGAGGATGAAAACACCAATGGCTGTTGCAGAGATTTAAGAGAATACCTACCTAGACTAGCAAAGTTCTACTTAAATGTGCAAAATACACGTAAAGATGCCTTAAAATGGCAGATGGATGTCCCTTTGGTAAAAATGAAACTACTTGCTCTTTTTTAGTTAGCTTCATTAATGCTGGAAAAAGGGTTGCCTCCAGTAGTGATAACTTCTTAGTATTTGGTGCTAACTGCGAAGAAACTGCACTGGTTGTTAAAAAGTATGTTCAGGCAGTATGTAAGCAAATGGATGACCTGGTGGGTATGGTGTTTGAAATTAATGGTCTCCATGTAAGATTTCTTTTTGAAGAGATGCCAAATGACATGAAAATGCTGGCTATGCTTGGAGGAGAACTTTCTAATGCCGCAGCTTACTTCTCTTTTTTTGCAAATGTAAGTCGACATGAACAAACTGACGTGCAAGCAAGCTTTGGGTATGATTCTTCATGCAAGTGGAAGCCATCGTCTTTTGAGAATAGGATTAAGGTGGCTAGAAGTGTGCAAACACTTAAAGCTTCACTTCAGTCTAAAAAAACCAGTGCAAAAACGAAACGATCTAAGGTAACCGACTTCATATCTACTCAAAAGAGTCGGCAAGAATTCCCTCCACTTGTTGGGAAACTAATTGATAAGGCTCACGTTGAGCCACTCCACCTAAAAAATAATGCGTGGCAGTAATTCTTCCAAACTCTATTGAAGGAAGCTATTGGAAAGTCAAACCTATCACCATCTCATAAATGTTTTCCAGATGTGCCACAAAACAGTTGTTTCTCAAAGGTTATCACTTCCATTAGGTATGAGGTTAAGGCAAATTGCTTGGCAAAAAAAGTGAGGAAATGGTTTGCTGAAACTCAAGGTAAACAGGGTGATTTGCAGTACCGTTTCACAGGGAAAGAGTCAAGATTGTTTTGTCACAATTTCATGAGGTTGATAAAATCTTTGAGTGAAGAGGGAGATAGTAAGAAACAAAGGCAGACTGTGTTGGTATTAGACTTGACTGGCAGAGTATTAAGAACATCTCTGTCTCCAAAGACAAGGGAAACACTATCACACCTAGATTGGAAGAGCTACTGGAGAAGTACAAAGATGTTTTCAATGAAGAGATTGGAACACTCAAAGGTACAAAAGCCAAGTTAATACTAAAGGATAGTAGCAACCCCAAGTTTCATAAAGCTCGTCAAGTCCCATACGCCTTTCGCTCGAAGGTAGATGCCGAGTTAAAAAGGTTAGAGCAAGAAGGAATTATTTCCAAAACACCTAATGTTCCATTCCCCAAGAAAGATGGAACTGTACGTATTTGTGGTGATTTTAAAGTCAGTATTAATCCTGTTCTACAAGTTGATCAGTATCCCCTTCCGAGAATAGAGGATATCTTTGCTACATTGGCTGGTGGCCAACATTTCAGTAAAATTGATCTTCGCCAAGCATACCTTCAAATGGAAGTTGAAGAAGAATCTAAGAAGCTTTTAACCATAAACACATCACAAGGTCTATTTCAATACAACCGCCTGCTCTTTGGTGTTGCGTCTGCCCCTGCAATCTGGTAAAGAACTATTGAGCAAGTTCTAGATGGCATTCCTGGTACCAAGTGTATTCTAGACGACATGGTTATCACTGGTAAAACAGATGAAGAACACCTGAGGAATCTAGAAATGGTATTAAAGAGGCTTCAGGAATATGGCTTGAGAGCACACACAAGAAAGTGTGCATTCTTCCAAGACAAGATCAA
The DNA here is from genome assembly GCA_035771165.1 of Paragorgia papillata. Taxonomy (NCBI): domain Eukaryota; kingdom Metazoa; phylum Cnidaria; class Anthozoa; order Scleralcyonacea; family Coralliidae; genus Paragorgia; species Paragorgia papillata. Next base: position 783,837 of record JAWNZC010000344.1, on the reverse strand, counting down.
GTTTTGTGGTCATGAGATCGACAAGAATGGTTTACACAAAACCCAGGAGAAAATCAACGCAGTTATCCAAGCACCTCGACCACAGAATGTCGCACAAGTTCGATCTTTTATCGGATTGGTCAACAGTAGTTCAGCCACTCAACCAATTGCTGGTACAAAACCACAAGTGGAAATGGACTGCTGCATGCAAAGAAGCATTCAAGAGAGCCAAAGAGCTGATTGCATCAGATCAAGTCCTTACCCATTATCATCCAGATTTGCCAATCAGAATAGCTAGTGATGCATCCCCATATGGTCTTGGAACAGTGCTATCGCATGTAATGAAGGATGGGACTGAACGACCAATAGCATTTGGATCGCGTTCCTTAACAAAGACCGAACAGAAATACTCACAAATTGATAAGGAGGCCTTGGCGCTAATTTGGGGAATAAAGAAATTTCATTACTACCTCTTTGGTAGAAAATTCACCGTTTTAACGGATCATCAAACCTCTAACACAGATTTTTCACCCACACAAGGGAATTCTCACTACAACTGCCGCACGACTGCAGAGATATGCCCTGTTCTTGTCTGGTTTTGACTATGACATCGCATACAAGAGAACCACGCAACACAGCAACGCTGATGGGTTGTCAAAACTTCCGTTGGACACCAACGCCGAGGAGAAGGAAGATTCGGAAAGTATTGATCCTATCCATGTTTTTCACGTTACCCAAATAGACAACCTTCCGGTGACCAGCGATATGGTAAGACAAGCAACTGTTCGAGATCCAGTACTATCGAAAGTCTATGATTGTGTCATGAAAGGTTGGTCGCCCCTTTCTGATGACGAAGACCTTCGTCCATTCCGTTCGCGCAAGGACGAACTTACAGTGCAAAATGGTTGTCTCTTATGGGGAATGAGAGTCATCATACCATCCAAACTCCGTGATATCGTTTTACAAGAATTACATCAAAGTCACACTGGAATTGTCTGGATGAAAGCCCTGGCTCGGAGTTATATGTGGTGGCCTGGCATAGATCAGAGCATCTAAAATCTGGCAAAGAGTTGTTCTGGCTGTCTACATTTCCAGAAGATGCCAAAAGCTGCACCTCTCCATCCATGGGAATGGCCCACCTCATCATGGCAACGCCTACATATTGATTTTGCGGGCCCATTTTTGGATACCATGTTTCTTGTAGTGGTCGACGCACACTCGAAATGGCCAGAGGTTATTCCAATGTCATCAACCACTACAAGTAAAACTATCGAAGCACTCAGAAGTTTATTCGCTCATTTTGGAGTTCCGGAACAAATCGTTAGTGACAATGACCCGCAGTTCACATCACACGAGTTCCAGATGTTTGCGAAGAGAAATGGTATCAAGCATATTACATCAGCACCATACCATCCTTCGACGAATGGATTGGCTGAGCGATTTGTCCAAAGTTTTAAGAATGCCCTCCACTCCATGAAGCAAGAGAAGAGAAGCTTGAAAGAAAAGTCAGAGAGTTACCTTCTGTCTTACCGGAACACTCCTCATGCAACCACCAATGAAACCCCAGCGAAGTTATTGATGGGAAGAAGTCTTCGAACACGCCTTGACCTGCTCAAGCCAGATATCAGAAGGAAAGTACAGGAAAAACAGATGGGTCAAGGCAAGGAGCGATGTAATCGCTCTGTGCGCGAGCTAAACGTCGGACAAACTGTAGCAGCGCGTGACTACACAGGTCCCAAAAATTGGAGAGACGGAGTAATCCATGCTAGAACTGGCTCCTTGTCCTATGAAGTCGAAGTAGCACCAAACCAAATATGGTGACGCCACATCGACCAGTTGCTAAGCACAAACGTTAAGCAAAAAGAAGCAGGAGCACAACACGATGCTGAAGTCAGAACCAACGCAGAGACGAAAGAAGCAACAACACGGAAAGAACAAGAGAAAAACGACCCTTGGCTGGTCCTACCTCAGTTCGAAGAAATGACAAACACTTCAGAAACTAACAATGACACAAAGCTTGCAAAAACAACTTCTACATGTCAAGAAAGAGAACAACGTTACCGGTTCGAGAACGCAAGCCACTGGACAGATTTGCCTTTTTAACTGAAACGTTCATTTGATGTTGAACTGAAACGTTTATTTAATGTTGAACTGAACCGTTAATTTAAAGTTGACATATGTTCATATTAGTGATGTTTATTAAGTCACTGTTGGTGTTATATTTTAGTTGGGGAGGAACTGTGGTGTATCCATTAGAGTAGCATATTGGCCTGTCAAGGTCAGTCATGCGTACTTGCGGTTGTTGTCGAGACCATGCTGTCTTGTAATGTGAATTATACTTGTGAGTTCCAATAAAGGTATTTGCGATAGTTTATCTGGTACATAACAGGAAACAGACCTAACTAATCCTAAATCTTTGGCAACTGAGTATTTCAGAGCCAATGCAATGTTCCTACCAACTTCAGTTAACCTATCTGGACTATTGTCCATGTACTACCTGTGCATGCTAAGCAAGTCTATGACACTTATAAGCAGGGACTCTTGACGGTCACAATGGAAGGGCGAGAAGCAAAGCACATTGCATTACATCGGTTGAGTGTAAAGACTACATACCAGCAAAGGTGGCCAACAATATTTAGACATCAATTTGTCATGTTGATTTGGCTTCCAGAACAAGGCCACGATTCTTGTTAATACTCACCGAGCAAAAGTGTGTACATCCCTCCTACAGTGATCAGTGACCGCTCCTTTTGCTATTGTGGATTGCAGAAAGCAGATCCAGGTGACACAGGTTGCTATTTTTGCACTGACAACCTCTTATCTTTGATTCATGAAAGTGTCAAGCAGGGGAAAATTTTATGTGGTCTGAATAGATAAGTAATTTTAGGTTTGTGTTAATCAGTGCTGAGGAAAATATTCTTATTTCCTCTTTGAGTTACTTTGCTTTTTGTTGTTCTTAAATTCTTCTTGAAAGTTTTCTTTGTGTTTGCACATTACTTTGTTCTACATTTAAGCATTATTACCATGTAATAATACATAAGCTACTGCATGTTAAAATGAACAAAAAGCCTTTTTAAACTTTAAATTTCTTTGTTTTAACAGTTTGCTTTCCTATAGTTATACATGTACAGAAGTAAAAAGATCAAATAAAAACTCAAGTTGTCAAGTCTGACAAGTGATTGTCTGTTATAAAGTAATTTACTTACAAATGACAGTACATGGCCCACACACAAGCAGGGTTTATGGCCAGCACCTTATCGTTCGGTTGATACATCTACCATTGTAGATATTTACATTTGTGGTAGAGTGCTGGCCACAAATCTCCTGCTACCCAAACAACAACAGTGGTTTGAGGTGGAACAATAGGTTTCTAGATGTACAGTATACAGTGTAAACTGAACATATACACAATGTTTAACACAATAAAAGAATAAAATATCTCTGAAATACATCAGTTTGTAAATATTATATGTGTTAATGAAAAATATTGTATTACAACTTCAACCCAAAGTAGTGATTAACAAATTCATAATACAAAACAAACTCTGAAAGAAGCATCTTGGTATCCAAAATATGAATAAAGAGATGAGTATGGTAGGTAATATTTTACCATTATAAAATGACATTTAAAAAACCTTCATGCTGATTGGTTGAGAGCTGTGTTTCTATAACTGTATGTAAACGTAGAAATTTTCCACCGTTTGTAAATACTTGTTTTCAAAATGCTATTTTATAAAAGAAATAGAAAACATTTTTTTGTGTTTACATAGAATTATAGAAACACTCGTGAAAGTTTGAGAGAACTTGGAATAGCATTGTGTTAATGAAAAATATTGTATTACAACTTCAACCCAAAGTAGTGATTAACAAATTCATAATACAAAACAAACTCTGAAAGAAGCATCTTGGTATCCAAAATATGAATAAAGAGATGAGTATGGTAGGTAATATTTTACCATTATAAAATGACATTTAAAAAACCTTCATGCTGATTGGTTGAGAGGTGTGTTTCTATAACTGTATGTAAACGTAGAAATTTCCCACCGTTTGTAAATACTTGTTTTCAAAATGCTATTTTATAAAAGAAATAGAAAACATTTTTTTGTGTTTACATAGAATTATAGAAACACTCGTGAAAGTTTGAGAGAACTTGGAATAGCATGGAAAAACTCACCTTACAGGCTCGTGTTTCCACTTCAATTTCTCGTTTTCCTAAACTTACACTCATGTTTCTAAAACTGTATGTAAACATGGAAAATGTTTTCTATTTCTTAAATATTTGGTTTTGCCCATTTATGAGAAGGCTGTTGTAACAACGTCAGTTATTGTTTACAAGGGGACAAAGAATCTACGTATTACAAACCAAGAAATTTGGTCGTTTATTTTGCATTACACTGACTACCTAATTACATCTAACCCTACAATATCACCCTACAATCTCACCCATGAAATAGTGTATGAAGTATGCATACGCGATTTTCTCGCGGTTATTTTGGCGAATCAATCCGTCAGCGAAAAAAGAAAGGGGAAAGTGAACGCTTTTAATATCTGGCATGGAAAAACGAACAGAAGAGAGCCAAATTCTCAATTAAAGAACTCAAAACTTCACGTCTTTTCAAAAATATAATAGTTCAATGTTAATTTCAAGTTGTGGCTTCTTTCTGCAAGTGTTTTTGTCGCTGAAAATACGTGCCAAAATCGTGTGGATTTACAGTGTCTTGAAGATGAAAAAAAGACTTTTCTCTTGACAGGCGAAGACTAACAGAAAGCTATTATGAAAACTATAAAGAAGTGGATGCCGTTTGTTTTTTTTAAATACGAAGAAACACAAAGATTGTAAAGAGGTTAATAAAAGGTGAAATCAAAGATGGACTGTTCCACACAAAGTTATGGTGTCAGCAGCATGGAAGTTGTTTTTTTTACTTTTTCTATTCAAAGACAAAGTGGTTTTCTTCTCAACTAAATAAAGGTGAGTGTGAACTATCTAAATAAATATGTTTAATATTGTAGTAAGAAATATATTAATAGTAGAAAATAAGTTTCTTCTGACAAATTTTGGCACCCTTCTCATAACTCCACATAATTTTTAACAACTATGATTTCTATTCCTATTTAATATTTTTTACCTGATTATGAGCTGTAATCATCAGAGCATTATAGCTTCAAGCTCATGCATAGCTGACCATATTAAAAAGTGGCCCCCATAATAATTTCACTTGTTGGGTTTTTGGACCACCTTCATTAATAGACCACATTTTTGTCATTTTTGTCAAAAATTAGAGGTGGGTATATTAATTGTTGCAATGTCTTTTCACATGATGTACTATTAAAAATGATTCCTTGGCAAACCATGTCATACAATAAAATTCAGTCCAGCCATTTTTGTATGAGGTGTGGAAGATTATTTTGGGTTTTTTCTTCATTTTTTTGCATTGCATTTCACATAATGCAAGAAACAAAATATGGATCAGGCCCAAGGTTGGATGCATGCATAGAGGAGGTGGGGGGGGGGGGGGGGAGAACTTCCAAAAGCATTTTTTTATAACATTGCATGTTAGAAATTCACAAATCACAATACGGTATTAAATACTTAAAACCATTTACACATCACTATTAAAATAGCTAATTTCAAAGCTTTACACAGTACATTACTCTAATTTAAGGTCCTTTTATTTACAGGGAATATCACATCAGATACCCAAGAAATTTAGGACTAGCTAGCATGCTCCAGGATGCTGATCTGTACATGTAGCCTTTTGGACTCATCTTTCAGTTCAGGTAATAACATTCCTTTAATATCAGTGTACATAATAATTGTAAGAGAATTGAAATTAAACTTCTCTTGCGCCATTATGAAACATTTTGATGAGAGGAGCTTGGTTGAGTCAACCATATAAACAGCCCCTAAGATTTCGTTTTAGATGTGCCAAATGACTGCAAAATCTCTGTTAAAAAATACAATAAGCATTTATCAAAAAATGCATCAAAAATATATAAATACACTGCATGATGCAGTGCTGCAAGGAAAATATTTTGCACTAAGGCAGAAAAACCCCAACCAGGTTTCAAGAAGTAAATGTGTTCTCTGTTTTCTCTTTCTTTAAAGTATACATTAGATCAGGTCCTTTTTTAAAGATTTTCCCGTGGGGGGGGGGGGGCAGTTCCCAGAAAGGGACTCTTCTAGGGGGGTCGGGGGGCATGTCCCCCCGGAAATTTTTGAAATTTAGAATCTCGGAAATGCCATTTCCTGCATTCTGAGGGGTGATTTTTAAGAACACTGAAGGTCATAAAATGTCATTTTGATCCGGTAAATCAATGTCATCAATGTATTCGCGATCGTCTTTTTCTTGAGTTCTTTCATCACCATAATTATCCTCGTTTTCTTCCCCGTCCTTGTTTCTCGCAATGGGAACAAAGAAAGAGTTTATCTTTTGACACTTCTTCGCATCAGATTGCAGCTTTTTATCATTCTCAAATCTTCGTTTGTGCGCGAAAGGCATGTTATCGTATATGTAAATGAGCCTGCCATGACTTACAGCGACACCATTGTTGCTTTGAGAGCCCGCAGTTTTTTACTTTTGTGGTCTGCCATTTTATTTAAAAATAATTTCTCTTCACTTCATGTTAGGTCAACATAATAACTGAAGTAAATCTAAGTCTAATTAAGGGCTAAAACTTACTTTCCGTTTGTTTATTTTTTATTCCTTGCTTATTTGTTTGTATTAAATTTAAGAAAAAGGGACTTTTCCTGGGGGGGGGAATTGATTCGTGGGGGGGGGGCACAAGGGGAGACTGGGTGCATTTGCCCCCCCAGCTTATATGTTAAAAAAGGCCCTGCAGTACATGGCTTGATTAACAGATATGTAATGGCAACAACTGATGCTATTGTAAGTATATGCGAGTAAATGCATGAAAAAATAAGACCTTAATTAATTGGCAATTTAATTAAACAGGTTTAATTTATTAGAAACTAAATACCATGTTTGATATTTGTCTTAATTTTCTTTTTATATAGCTTAATGGCACTTGGGCTTAACAAGAAGCTAGGATAATAGGATCTACATGTAAGTATTTTGCTTTATAGCACTGGCTTCACATGGAGATAATTCATAGCTGATAGCAATTTATAACTATAAAAGACTGATATTTGTTTTTCTTCATTGCTGAGTTCACTTTGTAAATTTCAGTTTTGCCAGACAAGAAGAAATATATTAATTAGAAGAAGAATTTGCTTAGCATTCAACATATGTGGCTGAAAAATAATAGAAATTGGAGAATTTGTTTACGAATCACGAGTTCCAGGCACTAATCAAATGTGTTTCTTTATCTCTTTTAATAGTTTGGAAGAGAATTTCAAAACTGCGACCTGGAGATCAACTCATAGACAGAGTAGTTTGGCAATGAGAAACTTGGGTTTTGAATATTATTAAAAGACTATTGCAACTTGCAAGCAAATATATTGCATCCTAACATTGTTTACTTCGGATTTTTGTTTTTATACATATAACAGAACATATATCTTTTTTAATTGTTCTAAAATACATGATATTTACGTTTAAACAGAATAAAGTTTTTACACTTACCTGTTGTTTCAGTCGCAGAGTTTTATTTGTCTCCATCTCGAACCCGTTTCTTCTGTATTGTGTCGAGTTTTTCGATAGCTTGCGATTTGCTAGTCTCCTTCACAGCCGTTTTCCTGCCTGTGCTATTCTTCGGTCCTAGGAAAAATAGGATTGAAGAATAGGATCGCCATAAGAACGGCTGTGAAGGAGACCAGCTCTTTGCTCGTTGTCGAAGGCTCGAAGCAACCGGGGTAAATTTTCGTACCGCAGTTTTTTACGTCCAGGAAAACATCCCTGATACAGCCTGTTGTTGCAACAACATTGTTCACGTCTGTTGGCACAGTAAAAACAGGATTGTAATCAGGCATGATAAACACTGTTAGAACAGCATTGTTCACGCCTGTGATTCATCATCCGTGAACATTGTTGTTCGAACAGGCATGAACAGCACTGTTGACAATACTGTTCACAGGGTGCAGCACAGCATTGTTCACGGCTGTTCCGAACTACACTGTTCACGCCTGTTGTCAACTTGCAACAGGCTGTGCGTTTTTACGCGTGTAGCTAAGTGATCAATTTTTGAGGACAGCTGACCCGGCGTGTTGAGATTGCTGGATAGATTCTAACGAGTTCATGGTGTAATGGTAAATGTGGATCGATTGCTGGAGACCTTGTTTTTACAGTGATATGTTGTTCCTTTTTTTATTATTTTTTTTTACAGTGTATTTTTTGGCATTTTTTAATTACTGAATAATCTTCTTGCGGGTGTTTCCAGACCAATACGCAACTGATTTCTAAATTCACCAATAAACAATAAAGTTCCTGCAGGTGTATTCGCTGTGAATTCTAGTTCACAACTAACTGTACCGTTTGGTCTGATCGGTAAAACTTCAATATGACTATCTCTTGACGTATGCGATAATACCGTGTTGAGCTTCAAACTCTGAATATTAAATGGCATCTCGCGGTGATTACGGTTAAGTACAGATATTAACTGTGCATAGGCGTCTCTTGAATTTTTTTATTACTTCACCAACCTGTGCGTTGTTTACGGTGATTTGACAAAGTGAAATATTTTCGTATTGAAAACGATAGGTGTTTGAAGTATAAGTTCCATTATAATTATTTTGTCTTCAATATAAAATGAACATTCGCGATGGAACGCTAACGTCAAAAATATTTGTTACTTGATGTTGTGTTCTATCGGCATTTATCGTTTCAGTAACACATCTAAAATCTGTTGTGTAATATTTACATTCTTCTTTGTTATTTGCCAATGCTAGATTTAGTGCTTGCGATAACTGCTGATTTGCTTTAAAAACGGGAAGTATTAATTGTAGATCGTTTAAGTGGAGAGGAGCATCGGCTATGGGTCCATTCCGAATATTTGCCCCCATAAAAATTATTGTATTATTGGTACGTATCAATTCCAGATCCAATCTAAATGCAGTGGGAATATACATTTCTCCCCCGGAATCACCAAAACACGTGATGTCTAGGTCATCAATCAAGTATTGATTAGCACTTTGAGCGAATGCAACACATCTTTCTCTTGCACCTTCATTTAGCAAACCCCCACCCCCATCTCCAACATCTGCTATGCTATCGTAATGTATGGTTGTGTCGAGTATGGCCATATTTAATTCTTTTGAATGTTCATAATCGGTGGGTACCTCTCGTGTCAAAAACTTTACCCACGAATTATAGTTTGCCAAATTATCTGCTCGTGTAACTAACGTTCCATTAACTTTTAATTCTTTATTTCTCCACATTAAACGAAGTGGGAGGGGACAAGGAGTACAATTCATATCCTGTGGAATATCATTTCCATTTGCTAAAGCAACTTTGAAGACAACTTAGTATCGCTTGATTTTATAAGACCAAAAGCATCACCATTGTTTGTAAATATATAATTGTCAGGCAATGGATTTTTTGGAGTAGCATGCAGAGTACACACACGGTTTTCCGTAAATGTTTCATTGTACGGAGACGAAGTTAATAATTCTAAAGGCGATGTAAATACATTATCGTGCTTTTCAACTTCTTTCTGATCATTCATGACTCATCTTTGTTTGTTTTTTTAAAAATGGTTACAAATAATCTTGCACGTTTACGTCTAACGAGAATTTAATTAATTAATATCCAACGTAAAGGGAAAATGGATAAGACACATCATATTTTTTAATGTTAAGCAGACCTCTTTCTTCAACTAATTTTATTTTGAGCATTATGTAACGATCGCGTCAATACTAACAGTTCCAGAATCAAACGGTATCAGTGCACCCGTCACTTCTCGCAATGAGATATGAAACGATGATATAATCGATTTTTTTAATTTCCTTTGACTTTTAATAGGTGTAAAACAAAACAACGAACCACTCCCTTGTCCTTCTCGTTGAATGGGTACAGTGGTTAACAACTCAGCGCTCATGTCCCCAGTTAACGTTCTTTCCACTTCATCACAATAAATAAATATTTTATTTAAACCATTTGAAGGATCCGGTAAAAAAACTCGAATGAAGAGTAGTTACAGAAGAACTCATAGGCTGATTATCTATTTTTTGTTCAAATATATTAACACCATTTTCAATTCCCAGCATAAAAGCAAGTGCATGAGAAAGAGTTAATGTTAATGTTATATTTATTTTTTTACCACTGTTTTCTTTCGATTTTAACGAGACGGAATTTATTTAATTCTCCACCATCATGCGCTGCACCATTTTCAGTCATATAAGTCAGTGTATACTGACACAACCAATATTCTGTATAAAGATTAATATTTGCTTCGTATTCGTTTAAACCGTTATTCAAAACACGAAGTAATTGTTCGATATCGTAAATTCCGTCGGGAATAATTTGTTTCCCCGTCTCAAATAATAGTTTTCCAGCTAAATCTTTTTCATCTTTATCTCTTTTAAAATTGCTATACTCAATTTCAAGCGAGTACCAACAAGAATCACGAGTAATATTTTTAGTCGTTAAAGGGTAACACACTTACAAAATTTCAATAAATTTATCTTGGTTTATAGCATCGATGGGTTGTATGAGAGGCATCTCAAATTCCTTTGCATAATTTTATTTTCCGTTTTTCGAAATTGCGTTACTAACAATATGAATATTCATGTTATCGCTTGTAATTCCTTACGATAGAATATTCCTTGTATTATTTCACCGTCGTCGTCTTTTATCTGATAAGTAACAGGATCCGTGATGTATACTTTTTCAACAGTAAAAATTTCGTTCGTCCAACGTCTTAAACTTTGATTTTTCAAATATATTTATTTTTGCTCGTGCAATTCGTACCCGCGTACCTTTTTTTAAAATACTTTTAGTGGGTACCGGCTAATTAACCAAACGTTGAAGAATTTTATATTTTTTGATTTTTACTTTTTTTTTTGTAAACATTACGCTGTGTCAATCCAAATAAACGTTTATGGGGAGAATTATTACAGCGTTCAAGGATAGTCGGTAAAAACTGTTCGTAATTGAAATCATCCACCAAAGTCAATACTCTTCTTACCATCGTTTTTAGGGTTTGAATGACTCGTTCGACGTGTGATGCTTTTATTTCACGATTATGTGTGTGAAAAACAGTAAATCCATACTTTTTACTAATGGATTTACGAATATCTTGAAATTCTGTTCCTTCGTCACACCAAAATACAGACTGAGAAGGACGGCTGGAAGGACGGCTGCTTATTAAGAGGCTCCGTATCTCGAGTAATTTTTCGATTATTCTAGAAGTTGAACCGAGTGACACAATTACGAATGGGAAGCTCCAAATCTTCGAGAAGGAACAAATCCCAGTCGACCAACAACAACTTACTTTTATCGACAAGCAACTTGAATATAGCCGAACCTTGAATGAGTACAACATAAAAGAGGAATCGTGCGTCAGGTTAGTCACTAATCCTTGTACAGAGAATCGATCTAAAACGGTTAGTGGTAAACCGATCTGCCAATTAACGGTGGATGAACTTAAAAATGAACTTGAGCGAAGAGGACAAAAGAACTCCGGTGTAAAAAAGATTTACAGATTAGACTTCAAGAGTACTTAGAAAAGGAACTCAATATATATGAGAAAAGTGAACCTCACAGTATATATAAGCAACCAACCTCAATCAAATCATACAATTTCAAGCAGCGATACTCAAGCCACAATAATTGATCAGCAGCTCGAAGATCAGCAATTTAGTACCATGCACCACGAACGAATTAACGTGATGACAAAAGGTAATCATGATTGTTTAGATCGGCATATTATGGCCGAAGTTGAAGGAATTAAGTTGGATTTAACCATTTTGGAAACAGTCGTTAATCAAAAACAGGTTGCCATGCACAGGGATTTATCTCTTGCCAAACAGGAATCCGAGTTAAAGCTATTGCAGTTAGAAGAAATGTTAGTCGAGCAAACCAATTTCATTAAACAGCAAGACGATAAATTAGAATCTTTAATAAACAAAAACTTGTCTTACAAAACTCAGCTAGAAGCCACACAGTCTCATAATATAGCTCATCATACCCATGGGTGTAATAGCAACACAACAGACTTGTTTTCGCAGACAACAAATCCAGAGGTTTACGAGGCTAATGCAAAGCTAAAGCAAGAAAATGATGAAATAAGAACTCTAAACCAAACCCTAGCTGAAAAACTGTTTGTCCTTGAAACCAAAATAAAGACCATCGAAAAAGAAAAGGCTCTTAACCACAATTCAGATCTTTTAAATTCAGATCTTGAACAAAACATTTCCAGCACACATGTCCCTAACAAACAAAAAGATCATGAACCATTCAAGTCAACTATGAAAAGAAAAGATAATTGTCCGCTAATTAGTCAGTCCCAAATGCCCAAAGCAAGTGAAATTTCAATGTCAAATAGATTTGAATTGCTTTCAGTTGATAGTGATTCAGCCGAATATGACCATCCCAGTCGAGACAATTATAGTCAATTAAAGCAAAGACGAAACGTTCAGAAATCAAGTTCTAACGTTCGGAACCAATATACGTGAAAATCAAATAATCTCTAACCATCAGCATGGCTTCAGACCCAATCATTCCTGCGAAACATCTTTAATTATGGTTTATGAATACTTGGTTAATACCATAGACAAAGTGAAATCAATGGTATTTTGTTTCTGGACTTCTCAAAAGCTTTTCATTTAGTGAACCACTCAATTTTACTCCGTAAATTAAAATCCTACGGAATTACCGACCTAGCTTTACAATGGTTTACTTCTTATTTACAAGATCGCACCAACAAGTGTTTATTAAAGGGACTTTATCCAATCCATTGACAATTCAAACCGGGGTACCTCAGGGTTCTATTCTGGGTCCTTTGTTATTTTTGCTCTTCATAAATGACTTACCCCCAAACATTGAGAACTCTGATCCCTTTTTGTTCGCTGATGATTCTACCCTGCTTACTAATGCTCCTGAGCTATTTGAAATCAATGATAACCTCTCTAACGATTTATTCAACATGACAGAGTGGGCCGACGAAAATCGCATGGTAATAAATTACAAAAAAAACAAAATCTATGAGGATATATTCCAGGCGTAAATTTCCAAACCTAGATCCAGTTTTAGTTAACATAACCTCATTTATTATATTGTAATACGGTTTGGGGAAATGCACGAAATGAATTACTCGATCAACTTCTTAAACTCCAAAAAAGAGCAGCTCCATTAACTTTAAACGAAAGTATAACAACTCTGTCAGTAGTATTGTTCCGTAAGTAGGTAACCCCCCACTATAGCGTACAAAGGGATGCCGCTTCATCAAATATTCAGTGTGACGCCCGGTGTGGCGCCCGGTGTGGTGCCCGGTGTGGCGCCCGGTGTGGCGCCCGCTCACATAGAGTGGGTGATATGAACCCAGGGTTGTCGTACAGTTAATTACTTTGCCTACAGTCTTTCATTCGTGGTTTCTGCAATTCTCTTGGAGATTTTTGTTCTCTACGTCTACTCGAGAAATGGTAAGATATGTTTGTGATTAGCTAAACGTTAACTGGTGTATTGCTTTTTTTTTTTTAAATTGTACAATTTGAATATTCTGAGGTTAATACGTTTTCTTTCTTTGACAATAATGGATCTTGTTGAGGTAATCGAAAGTTGTACAACCATCGAAGAGATAGAGGTAGTGGAGGGGGTGTTTAACTTTGAGGAGATGCACAGGGAAGTCGCCTTATGGCAAAGGATTATTATATGGTCAAACGATATGGAACATGATTTTGAAACAGGGAGACATGGAGTATTATGTCTGGATTTGTTCACTGGTTGGTCGACTGAAGAACGCGCCTTGTTTGACAACGAATGGAACGATGATTCCTTCCTTGGTGATCTACCATCAACACCTGAAGTTCTTCCTGAATGGTTCAACACTGATTGGGACGATGACTCTTTCCTCGAACACCTACTGTAGCAAAGTCACGCTACCTTCGGGTAGTTCGTTTAATCATAGTTAATAGAAACATGGTTTGGAAGCTCAACAAAAGTCATTGTTTTATGTTTTTGTTCAGGTTTATGGAAATTTGTGCACTTTCACGGTTACTGAACATATTGTGTTTTCTGTATAATGAAGCAATCATCCAATAGCAACGTTTGGGTTCAATCACTCAACCGTACGGTTTAAATATTAATAAACCTAAAACAAAGGATTTGTGCACCCTCGTGTACCTTTCAACATCAATCGTAGCTTGATTGTTAACCGCTTTGAAATTTGCCGGGTTTCCAAACCATGTTTTCTATTAACTATGGTTTAATCCGCCCCTAAACTGAGGGTTTCTCCTTTCTACAGCTTGCATCAACTCACGCAACTCCAGGGCAATGAACTTACAAAGATTTTTAATCAATTTAATTCCTAACTTACTAAATATACCGGTCGTATTTAATTAACTAAATAATGATATACTTAACGAATTCCTAAGAGTTTTTGTCCGTTGTCAGTCGTCTTCTTCGGCTTCTGCCTAGGCTTCTTCTTCACTCTAGAGTCTTCCTTTGCTCCACTTTCTTCCACGAGATATGTTATCTGAACGCGAGGTCTTTTCAGCGATTAACGTTTGCTGGCTTCCGACGTGCCAACTCCAAACTGTACGAGATTCTGCTCAGCGTTTTATACGTAACTGCCACCACCACTTGCTCCCGAACTCAAATAATTATCGATGACGACGTTGGTCTAGTGTACCTTTGAATAAGGCTCTCTTACCCCAACTGTCTTTACTGTCAATATCTTGCTGTGATATCTGCGAGCTTGGCGGTTTCCAAGCAAGTAGAACTCTCGTATCTTCCTTTCGCCTAACAACGATGACCTCTCTCTCCTCAAGACACCTTCGGACTCTCCTTTTTATCTAAGGCGTTGGCCATTTACATAAACTTGACGTCTGACAACTCTCTAAGGGATTGTCCTAATTATTATTTTACTTATTTACATGCCTTTTTCTAAACTTAAATATAATTTTAAATACTATTTAAATCTCTAATTTTCTATTTCGTCACACCTACCACCTACGCCTGAAGTTCGACCAAACGATACCCAGATTGGAGAAGGTAGTCGCAAACGACCCGCACAAGACGACGACAGCGTATCAGCAAGTAAGAAATCTAAAACTGTTCCGTTTTTTACTGTTAAGTCGGTTAAACAAGTTAAAGTAAAGAAGTTTAAGACCACGGGCCTTGATTATAAGATTCAGTTTCATGATATACAAGTCCGAGGAATTGCCGATGTCCTTAAACATTTACACAACTTATTTGAAAGCTTACTAGATCGTGTCACTGATAGTGTGGCTTCGCATGATCAAGTCCGATTTATTATGCATTCCCCTCAGCTCGAATATCCGATTTCACTACCGTTTATGTCTCGAGAACGACTGACTGTCGAACGAATTTTGGCCGAAGTCGAAAGAGTCATTCAGTCAAACGATACGTTTACATTAGATGATTCGATTACTGTTAACATTATCCATGTTGAGATGCCGAACCGGGGAACGAGGAAAAAACGAAAAATCGCCAATTTAGAGAAATATTTAACTAACAAAAGAGCTATCGTCCGTATCCAAAACACGGATAATTTATGTCTTGCACGAGCTATTGTCGTCGCGAAAGCCAAAGTTGATTGTGATGAACGCTATCCTTACATAAAAGATTATCGGGGAGCTTTACAAGGCAACCTCGCCCATGACTTACACGAAAAGGCTAACGTTCTGCTAGGTCAGTGCGGTCTTGAAGAAGTTAAACAGTTTCAAACGTATTTAACCGACTATCAAATTAACATTGTGTCCAAAGAAGATTTGAATTCACTAATATATTCTGGTCCTGAAGCATCCAAATATATCTATCTCTACGCCCACGATGATCACTACGATGTGATCTCAAGCATGCCAGCGTTCATTTCTCGCAAGAAATACTGCCATACGTGCAAGAAAGGCTATGCTAAAATTGAAGACCATCTTTGCGGAGACACGTGTAAACTTTCTTACACTCAAAACTGTCCGATTACGAGCTGGGTTCATTGCGAAGATTGTAACCGCTTTTTCAAAAGTCAAGATTGTTTTGATAGGCATAAAGCAATCATGGGCGAAAAGCGATCGATTTGTGCATCCGTCATGAAATGTAAACATTGCAACCAAGTTGTGAAGAGGGTGAACGAACTAAATCATAACTGTGGCCTTGTACGATGTACAGTATGTCAGAAATACGTAGATGTCGAGAACCATCAATGTTACATTCAACCGGCAAAGAAAAGAAAAGTCGATACCGAAGCACAATCGAGCACAAATTTATTCGATGATGAGGCGGCCGTAGGCGGAGAACAAGTTATTGAAAGCGACTACAACCAGTTATTATTCTTTGACTTTGAATGCACACAAGAAGGCGGCGATCATATCCCAAATCTTTGCGTCGTGCACGATGAAAGTGGTCAAGAATGTGTGTTTAGCGGACCGAACAAACGAGATGAATTTTGCGAATGGCTTTTCCAGGAGCAACACGCCGGCAGTATAGTAATGGCGCATAATTTTCAAGGCTATGATGGTTATTTCATTTTACAATATCTACACAAAAATGGCTTGGTACCGGAAGTAATCATGCGAAGATTTTAACGCTGAACGTGCCGGTGTTAAAGATTAAGTTTGTCGACTCGTTATGTTTTATTCCGATGAGACTTGCAAGTTTCCCAAAAACATTCGGCCTAACTGAACTTGCTAAAGGTTACTTCCCACATCATTTTTACAGAATTACGTGCGCCCTATTCCCGATGCAAAGTATTATGATCCAGACGGCATGAGTTCTGATGATCGAAGAAAATTTTACGACTGGTATAACCTATTGAAAGCTAACAATTATGTTTTCAACTTCCAAGAAGAAATATAAAAGTATTGCCGTTCAGACGTCGATATCCTCCGACGTTGTTGTCTCGAGTTCCGTGAACTGTTTCGCTCGGTTACCGATATTGATCCATTCGAGAAATGTTTGACGATCGCTTCAGCATGCAATTTGGTGTTCCGTAACAACTTTCTACGTGAGAATACGATTTCCGTAATCCCACCACATGGCTACAGACCACAAGACAAACAATCAGTATAATTGGCCTAAAATGGCTCGCGTACACGGCACAGTCCAACAACATTTCCATACGTCATGCGCGTAATTTTGGCGAACAACGCATCGGTAAATACCGTGTTGATGGTTATCACGTCGAGACCAAAACAGTCTACGAACTGCAGGGTTGTTTCTGGCATGGCTGCATTAGATGCTATTCTAGAGACACCATAAATCCAGTCAACCAGCAAACTATGCAAGACTTGCACCAGCGCACCCTAGAGAAGACGCGCTACCTCAAAGCGCACAGTTATAATGTCGCAGAAATGTGGGAGTGTGATTTGAGACGTCAGATCGATGCCAATCCTGAAATGAAAGCCTATTTCGATAGTTTCGAAATCGCAGAGCCTCTTGAACCCCGACATGCGCTGTACGGCGGGAGAACGATGCCTCGAGTGTCGAGAAAACGAGAAGATACACTAAGCCCAACAGGACCAAAGTAAAGCTGGTTTCCAATCCAGAAGAATACTTTGACATGTTAACCTCGGATGAAATTGAAGTTACCGATGCATCGTTTGTTAGCGACGACGTCGTGGAACTCCGTTACGAGAGAACTCCGTTACGAGAACAAAGAGAATTTCGTGGAGAGCAACTCGAGAACTAACGTGGTGATTGCAGTCTTCACGACAGCTCATGCCCGTCTCAAATTGTACAGCGTTTGGAGGAGTTGGAAGAACGAGTATTGTATTACGATACGGATTCTGTGATATACACGAGCAAGCCAGGGGAGTCGGACCCAGAGACAGGTGTTTACCTTGGAGAACTGACCGATGAACTTGATGAAGACTACATTACAACGTTTGTGTCGGGGGGGCCGAAAAATTATGCGTACGAGCTGAGTAATGGTGAAAGTGTTGCAAAATAAGAGGAATTACTTTAAATTATAAGACTTTAGAAAAGTTGAATTTTAATGTTATGTGTCATATGGTGTACATTAATGCCGTGTGTGATATAGTTGATCCATTTAAAGTATGTGTAGATATTCCATTTAAAATTACGAGAGACACGAGCACCAAGCGAGAGTGATCACGAAACGTTAGAGTAAAGATTATAGGGTAGTCTACAACAAACGTGTTATTGTAAATAGGTTTGATACAGTTCCTTATGGATTTTAATATGGTTTAACTTTTTGTGTGTGTGTGTGTGTGTGTGTGTGTGTGTGTGTGTGTGTGTGTGTGTGTGTGTGTGTGTGTGTGTGTGGTTGTACCTGGTTCCCGGTCATTTACGATGAACAACAGCAAGAAGCCCCAGTTGAACAGCGACAAGATACGAGTTCTTTAAACGTTGACTTCCTTGACGAACTTCCTTTTCTTGATGTGTTTGTAAATAATTGTAAATAAGAAATTGAAATTATATCTTTTATTAACACTATCTGTCGTCTTGTTTTGAAGAAAAATATTGCCAGGTGTGAGATTCGAACCCACGTCTTCTGGGACTTTAAACCCAGCGCCTTACCATTCGGCCACCCTCGCGCTTACATTTAAGGTTGTATATTTTAGGTTTATAAACAATTTGATCATGGGGTAACATAGGCTCCTTGGGGATGAGAGAGGGTACAGGGTGTATTATTCAAACGGGACAAATTATCAAATAAAAGTCCCTCAGGGACACAAGTCCTTGAGAATTTAACGTAATTTAAGTTGTTACTAAAAGTTTAAACGTTCATTGTACATCATGCCTCGGAAGCTTAAGGATTGTCCCATCTGTGGAGAGAAAAATTTACTTAAATTATCCAACCATTTGGCTGATGCTCATCATCTGTCCTCAAGAGATAGACAATCTCACTTGATTCCAGCTAAGACTTATTCTTTAGATCTACAAACTCTTTTGAATGAATTACATAAACTTATCCGAAACGCAACGTTATCGCGTTCTAAACGGCCTAAGTGGTATAAATAATGTTTCATAAGCTCGATCTGCTCAGTTTAAGCATGTACTCCATACAGTTAACACACACTTTTGGGCTCTTAGTTTCTGGAGGAACCAGGACTGGGAAAACTACGTTTGTGAAACAGTTATTGGCTTATGCTAAGATCATGATCGACCCACCTCCAGAAAACATCATGTATTTTTATACAGAGTATCAAGATTACGTTTGCTGAAATAAAAACTCTAATTCCAGGGATTCAATTTGTCCAAGGTTTACCCGAATCTATGATTGATAGTATTAACCCCCAAATAAGAAATTTGTTTATCATTGATGACATGATGGGAGAGAAAGATAGTGTTATCGCTAAACTTTTTACCAAAAAATCACACCATGGGAATCTTAGCGTGATTTATATTGTACAAAATTTGTTTCATCAAAGCAAAGATCATCGTACAATTTCCCTCAACGCTAGTTACTTAGTGCTTACGAAGAATGTTCGAGATGCAAGTCAAGTAATTCATCTTGCTAAGCAACTGTATCCCAACGACACTAAATTTTTCCAACAAGCCTACCTGCTTGTCGATCTCACTCCGACTTGTCCCGATGAAATCCGACTAAGATCCGGGATATTTCCGAAAGACACCCACTACGTGTACCAGCCCCGAGTATAAAAGGGGTTGTTCAGTGACAGTGTCATCATTTGACAATGTCTGCTTGTATAAGAAGGAACTGTGATGTTTTAAACGTATTGGCAAAGTGTAAACCAGAACTACGACAACCGGTTATAAAAGCTGCCGACGACGATATATTAGAGGCTATAAGACAGTGTCTTTTGAACGTGTGGTGTGAAACAATTAAGATTACTCCGAAAACAGCCCCTTATAACGATCATATCAAGTTTGTTGCTGATAAACGTAATCCAACAACAAAAAGAAAGAAAGTTATTCTACAAGAAGGTGAAGGTTTTCTACCGTTTCTCTTAGTTCCTGTACTTGAACAACTGGCAAGTTTTTTAACCAAATAATGAACACGTCCGGAGATTGGAACTAGTTCCAGAACATATGACAGATAGAAAGAAACCCTTGATCACTCCTTTAACAGCGAAGGTGAATGAACTTCTCAAACGCCAAGATATAACACAAGACGAGAAAGTCAAAATGTACGATCAGTCGCTTCAACGTTATCTGGGTTATTACGATAAAAGAATGAGTAGACCCGTACGTGTAAACGTTATACCAACGACACTCGCCGCTGATGACAAACCTGAAGAACCAACGAATACAGAAGAAACAGAACCCCCTGAGTTGCCCGGGGAGATATAAACTGACATTCTAGAAAGTGTACCTGTAACCATGAAATCAAGAGCTCGACAGTTACTTAAAGCGAATAAAGACCTCATAGGATGGACTGACCAAGGACAGATGGTGTTTAAAGGACGACCCATAACTGGTACAAATGTTGTTGACTTGGTCAACGATTCTCTACGTCAACGAAAGAATTTCAACCCTGCTGGATGGCATCTTTTCGCAAAAGCATTATCTTTATATTCCCGAAGGCATTATCAGAAATGAAAATCGTTTAAGTGTGTTAAGAGAATATAAGACTAAAGATATTTCAGACACCACCCCCCTGACGTCACCAGTAGCCCCAGCAACATCAAAAAGAACAAAACAGAAACGAAGAGACAAAAACTTACATCCATATAAATGGGTTAAATAAATTTATTCCTTGTAAAGCTTTGATATTACAATAAAGAATTGTTTACAACATTAATTGTCTTGTATTTATTACACACAATAATATTTACGCATAAAGTCACGAACTAGCATGTCATTCCATTCTTTATTATCAATAAACATGCCAACAATTGTTGACATGGGTATATTTCTACATCGATGTAAAGCATAAAATAAACAATATTGTCCACACACGCGAGACCCTAATGACTGTAACGTCTGTTCATTCCAAGTAAAACTGCTAGTATGATCTCGTAAAAACATTTCAAAGGTTTTGCTATAAAACTCCGGTCCTTGTCCGTACGAGTCGTAGAATTCCCCTTTTCCGTCTGAGGTGAGATAAATCGCTACCCAATGTGTACCAGGTCCATTACTAGGATCCACATTCAGAATAAAACCTCTAGGCCTTTTCGGTATCTGACTTGGTAGACGATCCGATGGTAACACATCTTTAAATACGGTCTTGGTAATTGGATCACTTTTCAGGACGTTCAGGATTTGTAGAGTGTTCATCTTAACTGCTAAAGTCGCATAGAACGTTGCGGTTGGCGTCAATTTCGACTTTGAAAAAAGACATTGAAATTCTCCAAGCACCACGATATTTATAGCTGTTGTCAGAGCCGTTCCAAATTAACATTCTATCGATACGTTTCCATTTTTAATCGGTTGAATATGATCGCTCAGGCACAGATCAGCTGTCAGATCAAACATGAATAGAGTGTACCCATTGGCATACTCATCTCGTGTAATACCATTGCCATAATTTTGAAACAACTTGTTAGTGCCAGCATACAAGGTTTGGAAAGCGGACACGTAGTTACTTCCTCTCGCAGCAGCAAATTTCAGGTGTAGGGGTTTTCCAGGCAAATGTTCGCCATTTACCGTTAGACCAAGAGAAGTAATGTCGTAGTTTTTTAAATTGAAAGGATTTTTGGTATAGGTACCATTATAAGCATCTGCATCCACCATTCCGATGACCACTCGATCAGGTAGAGGGCCTTGAAATATATTTGGTTGATTGCCTGACATATTTCCTCTCGGTATAGAAACCACTTTACAACTGACACGATTGATAGGGTACTTGGCCGTGACACGTTGAAGGGTATGGGTATGAGCCATCATAACGGTAGAAGAGACGTTGACACGTCCAACGCGAAATACACATTCTTCCAAAACCACTTTAAAAGTCAGATGATCTGCTGACGACACCAGGGAAAATGGGTTTCTCGAACGCACTAGCTTGAGTTTGATTGGTACAGCACCAAGAATATAACGGTCTTGTGCAAACAGATCGGAATTGATTCTCCCTTCCATAGCCACAGACTTACTTTGGCTTGCATGAACGTACAAGTTTCAAACCCTTGTTTGCATCGGCATCTACTGCTGCAGGGTTCACGACATCCATTCGACCAGCTTGATCTTTATAGAACAGCGCTGAGGTTAGATGAGATGATTTAGCGTCTTTGCTAAAGTTCAGTACAGTTTCCATATATGATCGGTAGGGATAAGCAGTGCTCGACGGTGTGACAAGTTTGTTGTTCAGGTAAACTTCTACTTGAGAAAATAGAGCATGCATCCATAGATTTACAGATCCGACTTGAACATTTTCATCGAGATTAGATCCGTCGTTGTTGGTTATTTTTGCTTTCACGTGTAGGTAACGCTTTGCTAAATCGGTATACACCTCAGAATTTGCAGCACACAGAAACTCGATAGTGTCTGAAGCTCCAATACTCGATACTGGATCTATATCTTCCCAAAATCCTTTATTCACTTATACTTGTGTAGCAGGCATTACAAATAAATCTAGTTCTGATTTTCCACACTCACACGAATCTTTATGTAGGGCACTAAAAGCTTGACTCATGATTTATATTTTATAAACGGCCCAATCTTTGCTTCTGTTGGCACAGATGTTTTCTTCTTCACAGTTTGCGAACGACTAA
The DNA here is from genome assembly GCA_035771165.1 of Paragorgia papillata. NCBI lineage: Eukaryota > Metazoa > Cnidaria > Anthozoa > Scleralcyonacea > Coralliidae > Paragorgia > Paragorgia papillata. The sequence continues at coordinate 761,150 of JAWNZC010000344.1, read as the reverse complement.
CGGTTTTACGTCTTGTGTTGGCTTTTATAGGTCACTTACGTTTACGACCGGCTCCTGATTGGTTCGTAACCTGACGGATCCCTTTTTGAGCAAGATCTTTCACGGCTTCGGAACCACGCCCTTTTATCGCTTGCTTTACATTCTTCCCTGCCAGAACATCTTGACCAACGTCTTTTACAGCTTGCAGAGCTCTTCTTCCAATAGCTTGTGCTCCTCGTTTTACAAGAGGTATTGCAAAGCGTGCAATACTTTTGAAGAAACTTCCAATGCCGTAACCTTTCTGAATACGTGCACCTCGAAAACCAGGTCGACTTCCTCCTTGTTGTTTTCTCAAATAATGCTGTTGGAACTGCTTTACGTGTGGAATAATTGTATGTCTCATTTTTTAAATGAAATACGAAGATCTCCGCTGTCTAAAGTGAAGTGTCACGATCGACTTCCCGAAGCCAAATGATACGTTTTCTTTTTTTTCGTCCTTTATATTCACTTCAATTGTTTCGAAGGACTTTACCTTTACTGGAATGTATTGTAGGTTACGGAGACTGACGTTCACGTTTTCCCCATAACTTCCTTGAGTATTGACAATTCTGAGTAGGGGCACTTTAACATCACCGACAAACTGTGCATCCACGATATCAGTGTAAACATACATGGCTGAAAATCCACCGTTAACGTCTGCTATGTAAGGGCTTAGGGTTTTCTTTTTAATTACAGTGTCTTGTTGAAACCCTAATGTTGTAGCAATATCACCAGTAAACCAAACGTTTGCCCCATTTTTTACATCGACGGTGACTTTCCGTGTACTTCGATTATACGTAAATTTTATCTTGGCTCGTGCCTCTTTGTTCATGCTACGGTTTAAAGCCCCCACGAGCTCAGCAATGGTGTTATAGTAACCATTTGGGATCAGGGGCGGATCTAGAGGGGTGCGAGCATGGCTTGAGCCACGGTCAGATTTTCCTAATTACTCCAAATTAAATAATATAATTGATATTTCAAAAATAAAAAAAATATTAATAACAAAAGGATAGTTGACGTAAGAACGACATTAGCCACCGTAAAATTACTAAACCGATTGTCAAAATAGCAGCGGATTTTCGCATCCTTGACAATCAGTTGCACCGCAATCGGTCTCAGGTAGTTAGAAGTCCAAGAATGTGGCGAGAGTGGCCGAAAAAGTAACCGAACGTGCTACGAATTCGCTGAAGAAATTGGAGAACACTTCTGCTAAATTCAGCCACGGTCAGCGGGGCGATCTGCTAAATTCAGCCACGGTCAGCGCACTATTAATTGGTGCAAACCAATCAGAAAGCCAGAATAGAGTAGCTGAATTTGGCGGGAGCCACGGTCAGCCACCCTTGCCATATCTTGTTACAATTTTATTGCGAAACTAATGCAATCAAATCTAGTCGGCACCGGTAGTCGACGTCAGTCTGTCTTGACCGAGTTCTTCAGAGTGATATTAAAGAATGGCTACGCGTATAGAGGGACAATGATTGTGCCTGTGACAGATAGTCGAAATACTAGATGATAAGTTCACAAGAAAATTAAGGAAGAGATGTTGGTTTGTTTGGTTTCTTTATTTATAGCCTAGTACGAGTTCCTCTCTACTAAAATTGTTGATCGTCACACGACAGACGCTAGTTACTATAAGACTGTGACCCTGTGTGGTGTTTATACTCAGACTATATAAATCTTTAAAGCATTGATCAAATTGAAGAACAAGCATGAGATCAAACCGAGAGCCGCGACCTCTCTCTCATTACATTTGTTTATAATTCTCATCGACTGAAACACAGCATTTCTATCATGGTTCAACTTTGAAATATTAACTGCAAGACTCGGAGACTTGTCAGTCGCGTGATTTAACACTCTCTTAATCGTTTGACAGACTGTAAGAGCGACGATATTTACGAGTCTATTTACTAACTCAGTTTACATCTTCTGGCTCTCATCAACTCCATTGTTGTTATTCTCGCTTTATCGAGGGAAAGACAGTATAAAACGTAAAGGGACTCCATTTCTTGATCTGGAGTTCTAAACATAGTGATCTGACAAATGCTAGCTGATACCTATAAATTAATATTATACTAGCAGGGTTGCTTTCATTATTCTTGTTTCAAGTACAAATTGGCTGGCATTAAATTCTAAATAATGGCCAAAGGATACCTAGCTGCTTGACTGGTTAGTTCATATGTCACACAAAACTCGTTAAACATACATTACGATTCATATTGGATCAATTACTCCTAAACATTTTATTAAATAATTAGAAGAATATTTGGCTTCAAAGAGAAAAGAAAAATTTTGATTCGAGTAAAATTTATACAAAGATCTCGGTGAAAAACATGTATAAAACGATTCTACAATATGGCTCTAGATCACTCTCAAAATGCGGGAAATGCGTTTTCAGACTCTAATTTTCAAAATTTTCCGGGGGACCCCCCTAGATTGTGGGCCACGGTCAGATTTTAGGCTAGATCCGCCCCTGGGGATAATACCCGTATCGTCATATTTCGTTCCAGCGTTACAGAGAAACGTTTGTTGAACACCTTCTCGAATGGCGCTCCATGTGTGGGGATAATAAAACTCTGGCAAGGCTACTTCCCAGTCACCTGTCAGTTGTACGGTTTCAGAAAGCTTCACTTTAAAATTAGCTACAGTATTATCTGGAAAATATTCCATAGAGTTATTGCTTGGAAGCGTTAAATAAAACTGTGTTGCAATGTCGAAGAATAATACACAAATGAACACAAATTGTAAGGTACACACATTTTTATTTCGTTATATCTTTTACATTATCGGTTGACACCCAGGAATTAAAACCTTCAGGATAGCCTAACCATTTAAGTGTTATTTTCTGCTGGCTGTGGAACGAAAGAAGCAGAAAATGTTTTCTCACACACCCCTGGGGGCGTGTTTAATAATCGGGTGGTGCGGGTTAAACCGCACATTTTGTTGTTGCATTCGCAAGAGCTTGACGTAAACATATTCGGTCCGGTTTTTTATGCTAAAAAATTGTTTCTTCTGACGATGGGAAGATCAAAGAAGACTTCGAGTACATCTTCTCGTGCGCTTGAGCGTATTCAGGCATTTAACAAAAGCCCTGGTGATAGTCGAGGCGAAAATAGTGCTGAGCCTCGTGGCGAAACCTCGCAGTCAGGCTTGGTTTCTTCACCTCGTGGCGAGTGTTCTAGGGAAAGCCTAGCAAGTGAGCGAGGAGATGGCCATGATGTTCGACGCGAAAGGCGAAGTCGACGAAGATCGCATTCCCATTCACGCTCAGGCGAGAGTTCTCGCTCGAAACACGCTTCGAGGGCAAGCAGATCGTCAAGGCACTCTCGTAGTAGCTCGCGTTCGAGAGAAAGACATCGAGGGCGACATCGCAGTAGACGAAGCGGGGATGACCGCCGACTGGAAACTCTCCGGCGTGGGCAACGCAAGTATTGGATGAACTGAAAAGCCTAAAGTCTGACCTCGCGACAGTGAAAGCAGGCACGGCTGAGAAAGCAGCTACAAAAGAAAAGGAAGAAAAGCTGATTGAGCCCGAGTTTCGCTTCGAGGGCAATAAAACGCAATTCCAACTCAATCGATCTGTAATCGGTCGTATGGATCGCGTACTGGAGAATGGCATCGGAGAAGAAGATGCAAAAGAGCTGAACGAAGGTAAGAAGTTATTGCTCGAACGCAACAAACATATATTGCTGGCTGAGAAGTTTGGTTGGGATATTGTAAACTGTTATACCGCGGAGCCGCTCGCCAGCGACTCCGAAGACGAGAAGAAGATCAAGAAGGCAATCAAAGAGAGTAAATCTTTGCGCAATGAAAAAAGATCGGCAAATTCTCGCTCTAAAGTGTTTGGTAAAGCTAGCGCAAAGTAATTACAAAGGCCTAGCACAACGTGGGGTGGCGCTGGGGCAGAGGATAATTACAGAGATGCAAAAGTGACATCCGATATGGTTCGACGTGATGTGGCAGCGAGTGGTTTTGTTGCGAACATGGAGAAGAGTCAGTGGGATCCAGTGCAATGTGGAGAACTTCTGGGTTTTACTATGGATCTAGTGTCGGGTTTGTTTATTGTTCCTGTTAGAAGAGTAGTGGCTCTACAGAACTTGCTTCAGAGAGTTGTGGACAGTGGATTTTTGGTTTCAGCCCGTCACATCGCCAGGATTGGTGGAACATTGGTATCTATGGGCCTAGCCCTTGGCCCTGTGGTACGTCTCTGGACAAGGGAGTTATACAGGGTGGTCCAATGCTCAGCCTATTGGGACACAGGAATCAGTCTACACGAGGATGCACGCAAGGAAATTTTGTTCTGGCACAAAAATTTTGATAACACAGGACAACCTATGTGGCGTGCTAGCCCGAAAGTTGACGTTTTAACCTACTCGGATGCCAGCGATGTGGCCTGGGGAGGTTTTGCTGTCCAGCTTGGCGAGCAGAGAGCCGTAGGCAGCTGGTCAGCCGAAAAAAGCACCAAGATTTCTACGTTTCGGGAGATCAAAGCTGCACGATTAGTGCTAGAGTCACTGGCTTCGCAACTGGTGGGGAAGGAGGTTCGACACAGGACCGACAATCAGGGAACAGAACGCATTATGTTGGTCGGATCCCACAATGCAGAATTACACCACGAGGCTATCCTGGTCTACAAAGTCTGCCAGCAGCATAATATTAGGCTGACGGTTGAGTGGGTCAGCCGTGATTGCAACGAAGCGGTCGATGCATTATCCAGGCTGGACGATCCGGATGATTATATGTTGGATCCAGCGTGTTTTCAAAGGATAAATGCTATGTGGGGTCCGCATACATTTGACCGCTTTGCCTCAATGATGACAAACCAATTGCCACGTTTTTCCTCAAAATATCTGAATCCTGGTTGTGATTCGACGGACGCATTTACGGTTTCCTGGGGTGTTGAGAACAACTGGATCTTTCCGCCTCCCTACTTGATTCCCCGTGTTCTTCGCCACATGCAAGCCGGTATGGAGAGGGGTACTCTTATCGTCCCGCATTGGCCTTCCGCACCATGGTGGCCGTTACTCGTTAACAGAAATGGTTTGTGGAACAGCTTCGTTAAGGACTGTCTGGATGTTCCCACGTATGAGGGTATGTTTATGCCTGGGTCGGTGTCAAGTACTGTATTTACCTGTGGGGTGCCATCATTTGGAGTTAAGGCCCTTAAAGTGGACTTCACATGAGTGACACTGCAAGAAGACACTTGGGATGACATTTATTTTAGTTATTTTTGGGATATTATGCAATTATACATTTGTTAGCTGTTTTGGCGTTCCTACTTAGATTGTCTGGTCGGTATGTTGCGTACAGCCGTTATAGCAGTACGGTTGAGAGTTAGCGTACAGCTGTTATGGCACAGTACGGTTAATAGAGTTAGCGTACAGCTGTTATGGCACAGTACGGTTTAATAGAGTTAGCGTACAGCTGTTATGGCACAGTACGGTTTAATGGAGTTTTTCCTGTACAGCTGGAAAGTGGTAACAGAGTTTTTTCGTGCAGCTGTTATGGCTCTTGTACTGTTAACCGAGCCTTTTGTACAGCCGTATGGCGTAGTACGGTTAACAGAGTTTTTTCGTTAGCCGGCACGGCAGTTCATATAGTAATTCGGATTGTTTACTATGTAGAAAGTATGCTGTTTTGGCAATGGTAGTTAGCCATATGTAGGCTAAATCCACTAAACGCGGTTGGGTGGTGTTTTAAGGTTCATTTGTGGGTGCTTAAACAGAATGCAATCTAAATCATGCCGTTTTGGCATGCAGCATGTCTATTGCTTGTATCAAGCGCGTATTGTGTGTACAAAATTATGTGCAGAGTGTATCTGTTGCTCAGCAGGGCTGTTTTTTCCGGCTCGTCAATTCTATATTAATGTGTTTGTTTCTAGCTGCAGGTCCCTCTGATATCAATGTGGGCAGATGGGTCAACTTGGTTTGGGAAGATCCTGAGCTAAAAGGCTTGGCAAGATTGCTTCCTGCTGTGTTGCTCCGTGATAGAGCACCTGGGACTGTGACCACCTACCTAAATGCGTATAAATCTTGGAAGCGTTGGGAGTCCACACATAATTTGTGTCCATTGCCTGCGGAGGGCGTTGCCATAGCTTTGTACATTGTGTCCCTGATTCAGCTGGATAGATCGGTGTCTTGTATCAACTCAGCCATTTATGGAATAGACTATGTACATATTAAGAATGGTTACGAAAAGCCAAGCCAGCAATCAGTGATTCAGCAGGTTACCGAGGCGGCGAGACGAATATTGGCAAAACCAAAATCGCAGAAACAGCCTTTGTCAGTGCATAACGTGAAGCAGATTATACAGCGGTTGCAGGATGGGTCTCTAGCGGACCTTCAGGTCGCGTCTATGTTTGCACTTGGCTTCTATGGTTTTCTCCGTTGGGATGACCTAAGCCGCCTTACTCCAGCAGACCTTACGTTCGAGCCAACTCACCTGTCCATATGTTTGAAGCAGAGGAAGAATGACCAATTTCGGGAAGGCTCTCAGGTGCTAATGGCACGCTCACTTGAGGCCCCATGCCCGGTAAGTGTAGTGGAAAAATTTCTGGGGACAGGTGGGCACTCTAAATGTTCCGCTTTGTGGCGGAGAGTGCAAAACACAAAGAATGGTGTGACCTTGCGAGAGGATGCTATGTCCTACAGTCGTGCTACAGAGCTGTTCAAGAAAGAAATTAGAGCAGAGGGTCTTGATCCGAAACAGTATGGCCTTCATAGCCTGCGGTCTGGTGGACCGTCTACTGCAGCAGCTCTTGGGATTTCGGATCGTCTACTTCAGAGACAGGGCGGTTGGCGCGCTTCCTCTGCCAAGAATGGTTATATCAAGGAATCCTTAAATTCTTGTTTGCTGGTCACTAAAACTATGCAGAATTCGTGAACTGACTCTATCGTTGTACAGTTGCGGCGATTGGCTGCAGCAGCTCCCAGCGGTGTGTGAGAAGTTTTATTTTCTGCTGGCTGAGGAACGAAAGAAGCAGAAAATGTTTTCTCACACACCCCTTGGGGCCTGTTTAATAATCGGGTGGTGCGGGTTAAGCCGCACATTTTGTTGTTGCATTCGCAAGAGCTTGACGTAAACACCCGCCCACCCAGCCCTGTTAATTTAGTCATGATATATATTGGTAATGTATATGTTTTATTTAGTCTGCAGGTCTTAAACCGGACAGATTAGTGTACTTTGTAAAGACCTAGTTTAAGGGAGTTTTTGTCCCATTATCTAGTATTAAACTGTAATAGTTAGCAATGGTTTTTTATTAAAAAAGTCAAGCTTGCGGCGATTGGCTGCAGCAGCTCCCAGCGGTGTGTGAGAACAAGATATTCTCTACGTTTACCACGCATGCCTGACTTAATTACTCTTTCTATTCTATAAAAGTCACTATCTGTCTTTGTAACTCTTTGCAATTCCTGCTCGTAAAATGTTCCTTCTAACTCTTCTCCGTGATAATCAGCAATATTGTACACTGGCGGTCGTCTGGGTACTTGCTTCGTGATGGTGAACACCTCTTCAGTCCAATTAGGTAAGTAGCCTTTCTTAAATGTACGTCCTGCTTTGCTAATCCGAACTTGGTCACCAATGTTGAATTTATATTTCATGGGTTTGCTGGACTCATCACCATACAGTTTTTGCCATACAATACTTTCGTTTTCTCGATTGACATCAGCCGGTCTCATCCCAATACTACGGTGTCTCGAATGGTTGTAGGAATATACTAATTTTTGTAGTACATCGGTATATTTCAACGTATTCTTTGCTGCGTAAAATATTTCCACATTTTTCCCTTTAACGTTCGATTAAATCGTTCGACGATGGATGCCTTGGTATCGTTGTGTGCTGTGAAAAATCGAATATGTTTGTCCTTCAATAACTTTTGAAAACGTTTATTGGTAAATTCAGTTCCTTTATCGGTATGAAATGTTTCGGGCTTCCTTCCTTTCTTTAGTATCTTTTCAAAGGCTTTAACCAGACTCTGCAGTCTTTGTTTTTATTGGTTCCACCCATGCAAATTTGGACAGCACATCAATAACAGTTAAAACGTATTTATAACCATTATTTGTTTTACTAAGCGAATCCATAATTACTAGATCGGCCTCCCACTCCTCGTCCATCGCTCCAACAATAACACGATTTCGCTTAAAATTATGTCGTACAGGTTTATGCAAAGTATAAGTATCTTGCTGTCTAAGCCATGTTTTTATCTTGTTTCGGGATATCTGGAATTTTCCGTCGTATTTTACGACACGGTATAAGGCACCTACGCCGCCAAAACTTGCCGGACTTTTTGGGTTGTAATACAGGTCGTGAAGGTACTGTTCTGCCATCTAACTCGGATGCCTGGATCACAATCTTCCCCCCACAACACGCCGATACACAACGAAATCTCCGAAATATATTACGGAGGGTTATATGTGGTATACCTCCACAGCAAGTCATGTTCACGCGACAAAGGTTAGGTGTAAATTAATGAAAAAGGGCAATGACACCATAATATACACTCAGGTGATACATGCATATATTAATCTCAGGAGCAGTTGACCCCGCATTCGTAACGAAGAAATTACACCTTTTGTATTGCGATAAGTCTATGCTCTGAAAATCGTTCACCGTACGTCGGATGGCCTCTCGAACCGTTTGTTTATCGTAAGAATCGCTAACTCTGTACACGAAAGCGAGATAAGCGACTATTCTCTCAAAATTATTCACATCCATTTCTTCATAGATATGTTGAAGGTTCACACGATCTAATTGATCGCTAAAACTATCAAATAGTTGTCGATGCTCGTCAAGACATGTTTGAATATAATATGATAAAGTATCTTTATCTATATCAATGTTATGTTGTTTTAACTCTTCTCAAATTCATGAATAATTCATGAGCTAATTAACCAATAATAAAGGCCATTTGATCAGGAGATGGCATTTGAATATCCCAGTGAAACACCCTCAATTACAAAGTAATTCAATAGATTTTTCCTGCATGCGTAATTAAGATATTTGATGAAAGTCACTAGTGATCTTCCTCAAATATCTTAATTACGCATGCAAAATCATAGTCATCCCCACAAAAATTCACTCAAAATTGCTGTTATTTATTGATTCACTTCTTGTCGTCTACAACAAATGTAATATTACATCCACTAAATACACACTTCTCAAGATTAATACCACGACCAGTACATACACTTTTCTCGAGAGAACTATCTCCAGTTCGGACTCATTTGAGAAGTAATATGAACAACTCGAGCTCGTGTCCCACCGGGGTACCCAAACACTCGAAAACAATTAGCAAAAACACTCGCGCTACGCGCTCGTGTTTTCATACATTGTTTTCTCGTTGTTCATATATTACATCAAAAATTGTATCCATAATACATGCACGCTGTACGTCGATAACAACTCGTATTCACACGACCAAAGTTGGAGGTGAATGAATAAAAAAAAAGTCAACAACAAGATATAAATGTAAACATATATTCATTACACAAACAATTAGAATACAACATTAACAATTCAGTTAGCAAATGTCTAATCGTTCATTATTTTCAGTCAATGCATCAATAGATCTTAGAAAAAGAAACTCTTCATAGACCTCTTTAGGATTATCTTTTCTACTTGTAAATGATTCACCAATATCTGCGACCTTGTACTGATACTGAAGTGGGCTGCTAAACAGGCACCCAATGTTATAAATACGTGGCAAGTTCTCTGTAGGTTTCCATTCAAAGAATTCACAAGCACTTTGTCTTTCGTTCGGACAACAATAGGACAAACGACCCTGTTTAGGACCTTCTTTCTTGACTTTAAGTGTACGACACACCATTCCATGTTTGCAAAAAGGTTTGCGACTCTCAAAGATATCCCCCCATTGCCAGAACGAACAAGGATTCTCTCGCTCAGAGCAAACAAAGTAAGGTCTTCCATAACTTGCTTTTATCTTATCTTTAACCATTCGCATCTTCGCCAATTTCTGATGAGTAGGACACACTGGATGCGCAGTCACTTGCTCGAAAAGAGTCCACAGCTTTCCCGAACATGTAACAGTCTTCTTTGGGGCAGAATAACTCACAACTAGGTTTCTGTCCACAGAACCAAAAGGTACCATTCCTTGTTGTTGAGACAGACGCAGATTCACCATGTAGACATTCCATTGTAACGATGTTGTACTTAACCAGAGCCACGAGTGAAACAACTGAAGTAATTGACTGTACGAAAACCCTGGGTTTATATCACCCACTCTATGTGAATTAATTACCTCCGGGCGTCACACCGGGCGCCACACCGGGCGCCACACCGGGCGCCACACCGGGCGCCACACCGGGCGCCACACCGGGCGCCACACCGGGCGCCACACCGGGCGTCACACCGGGCATCACACTGAATATTTGATGAGGCGGCATCCCTTTGTACGCTATAGTGGGGCGGGGGGGTTACTTACTTCTGTATGCTTAAATGGATTCCAATCCATAATCTAATCAAAATGAGAAAAATACAGATGATTTTTAATATTTTGCGTTCTTCAACACCAATTGAAGTCGCAAACTATTTACATTTCTTAATGAGGCACACAATTTAAATACTCAGTCATCTTCGACTGACCTTATGTTGCCATCTGTTAATTCAGAATTGGCAAAGTCCAAACTATCCTACAATAGGGCCTCACTTTTTAATTCTTTACCAATCGATCTAAAGTTAATCAATAACTATTCATGCTCCTCTTACAAAACTAAACTCAAATTATTCTTTAAAAATTTTAATTACGAAGTTGACCAGCCTTGAACAATTTGCATGTCATGTCTGTAAACATATGTGTTACGGATATGCCTATCCTAAGACAGTTAATTAACTAGACGTTATTTGATCACTGAACTACTTAATAAGTACTTGTAACCAATTAGTAAATACTTATGACTTGGCATGAGTCAGCTATGATGTCATTCAGTAATTACGTAAATAAATTATATATAGAATGAAGTATGTTACTATAATTATATACTCTAGAAACTATATAAGCAGCCATCGAACATATATCAGGCATGCATATGTATTAGAGTGAGCTATATGTATCAAAGTGGTTACGAAGTCAGTCCTGGAGTTCCTGCCGTTGGTTTTATTGTTCCTTCCTTTTCAAGTCCATACGGATTGTTAACCTGTGTCGGAATCTCCTATTGACTGTTTCGTTGTGTGCAGACGACAGATAAGTTTCTGAACTTTAGTTTAGTTTTAATCTTTATAGACATTTTCAATATCTGTTCTAAGTTTCTTGTTAATTAAATAAATAATTGTAGAAACCAAACAGCTGAGGTTACACTTTTTGTTGCATATAGCGGTCACGTAAGAATTGGTTTCCAAAAGATATTGAACCTCCTCACGTAGGTATTTCTGCTTCACTGGGTTTAACCGGTAGGGATGTTGTTTCACTGGTTTAGCATCACCAACGTCGACATCGTGGAAAATTTTGTCTGTTCTGGTAGGAATATCTGGAAAAAGGTGTTCGAATTCTTTAACCAGGTTCTGAAGATCTTGACGTTGATTCGGTGGAAGATGAGATAGCTTGGAATCCAGATTATGTAGGACATCAGAGTTGTTGAGTTTTGATGTGGCAGACAGACTAGAAAGTTCTCCTAGGTCTACATCGTCTTTGTCTTTATCAGACTCAGAACTCACTACATTTACAGAATGTATTACCCTATCATTATCGTAATACGGCTTTAGCATATTTACATGGCACAACTGTTTTTGTTTACGCCTATCTGGAGTTATTAGGACATAATTTAAATCACTTTCTTTCTTGTCTACAACATAGGGACCAAAATACCTAGCCTGAAGGGAATTTCCAGGAACTGGGAGCAATGCAAGAACCTTATCACCGCGTTTAAATTTGCGGTTTACTGCGTTTCGATCAAACCTATTTTTCATGTTTTTCTGTGTTGATCGAAGATTTGTCCTAGCTAGATCACATGCTTTCGTAAGTTTTGTGCGAAAGTCCGAAACGTACTGCAAAAGATTTAACGAACCGCCATCTTCCGAAAGGAATTTTTCTTTTATGAGTTTAAGTGGTCCTCTAACCGTATGTCCGAAAACTAACTCAAATGGGCTAAAGCCCAGAGATTCTTGAACTGACTCTCGAGCAGCGAATAAAAGTAAATGGATGCCGTCATCCCAGTCTTTTTGTGTGTCGAGGCAATAGGTTCTCATGTTTTTTAAAGTTTGGTGAAACCATTCGAGAGCACCCTGACTTTCAGGATGATAGGCAGTAGATTTATACTGCTTGATGCCTAACTCGTGCATCACCTGTTGAAAAATTCCAGACATGAAATTTGAACCTTGGTCCGATTGAATAGACTTAGGAAGGCCAACTGAAGTGAAGAATTTAATTAAGGCCTTAACAATGGTTTTTGCCTTAATATTTCTCAAAGGTATAGCTTCAGGGAACCTTGTAGAAGCGCACATAATGGTCAACAGATATTGATTGCCTGCCTTAGTCTTAGGTAATGGGCCAACACAATCTACAATTACTCTACTAAACGGCTCCTCGAAGGCTGGAATTGGCTGTAAATGGGCTTTTGGATTCACCTGATTTGGTTTCCCAACAACCTGACAAGTGTGGCAAGTTTTACAAAATTGCACTACATCTCGTCTAAGATTAGGCCAGTAGAAATGACTCAGAATTTTGAGATACGTTTTGGTAACACCTAAATGGCCAGAAAGGGGGGTTTCATGCGCTAGGCTAAGTATGTCAGACCGGTAGGTCTTTGGCACAACGATTGATATCTGACACACGACTCATCGTCTGCCGAAACATCAGGTGGTCTCCACTTTCTCATTAAAATATCGTTTTTAATAAAGTAGCAGACCGGATTCTTCGCAATTTCGGCCTCGTCAACTGCTTTATGAAATAAGACAGAGATCTCAGGATCATTTTGTTGTGCATTAATAAGATTTGGCTTTGAAAAGGTTGCTTGAGACGAGTCAGATGTTGAATTAACGCCTTCGAAAGCTTGGCCAAGAAAGGTGTCTGACATATCGATGACGTCTTCACTAGCGTCATGTTCTAATTGCTTCTGCTTACGCATGGCTCGAGTTACTGCGCATGCGGGATATAAATCTGAAATTTCTCGCTCAATAGGATCAGGAGTTTGATTTACACACGGTTTATCAGTCAAAATTGGGTTAACGACTACCTTCTCGCCTGCAAGGTCATTGCCGAGAAGTAGATGAATTCCCTCGAATGGTAAAGTCGTTTTAATACCCAATAGAACGGTACCAGACACTAGGTCTGACGACAAATTGACTTTGTGTAATTGTTGAGAACTGAACGTATCAGAATTAACTCCTCTAATCAAAACATTCTTACCAGAGTAAGACTCCTGAGAAAATGGTAAAGTATCTGCCAACAAAAGAGATTGGGAAGCCCCAGTATCTCTTAAAATTTTAATAGGAACTGTTTTTGACAGATCACTTGTAAGTGATATGAAACCATTATGAATAAATGGTTGAAAGACTTCCATAATAGGGTCAAAAGAGGGCTTAACCTCACAGTTAAGAGAAGGAAGTGGCTTAATGACAGATGTGTCTTGCACATTGTCACGCATGGACTGTTTTGAAGTACAGCCATTGGGTTTTACTTCACTTTGCTCTTGTTGTCTCCGTTTCAATTTGTAGCAATCTGATATTACATGACCATTCTTTCTACAATAACTACAAACTATGTTGTTAAAAGGAGAGTTTGAAGGCTTGCCTTGAGAAGGTGGTTCAAATCTAGCAGTGGGTGGTTTGGACTTTTTAGCGTCAGGATTAAAATTGTCTGAATATTCCTTTGACAGGTTCTTAGCACCAAATACACGCTTGCTATCAAATGATGAAGAATTATTGCCTCGAAAAGACCAAGACTGTTGCGCCTTACTTGTGAATGAAACCTTATGTGTTAAAATGAAATCGTCGGCCAAACGCGCGGCAGCTGTTAAGGTTGTCGCCTTTTGTTCATTTAGAAATACGCATATATCACTTTGAATGCATCTTTTAAACTCTTCAATCAAAATCAATTGTCTCAATTGGTCATATTCCTTATCGGATTTTTGGGAGGCACACCAGCGATCAAACAGTTGCTCTTTTTCTCTAGCGAATTCTAAATAGGTCTGCCTACCCGTTTTTTCAAAATTGCGAAATTTTTGACGATATGCCTCAGGGACCAACTCGTACCCCTTAAGAATCAATTCCTTAACGGTATCGTATTCCGAAGCTATATCTAACGAAAGCTGTGCGTAAATATCACGAGCTTTTCCAACTAAAACACTTTGCAATAACATGGTCCAATTTTCTTTGGGCCACTTAAGATTTTCGGCTATTTTTTCAAAATGTAAAAAATACTTATCGACATCCCGTTCCGGGAAAGGTGGAACCATTCTAATGTGCTTAGTAACATCAAAACTCGAATCTAGTTTGGTTCCAGTATGAACAGATCCCAATTTTCCTTGCAACTCTATTTTTCTCATTTCCAACTCAAATTTCTGCTTTTCTTATCTCTCTTCTCTTCTTTCTTCTCTTTCTCTTTCTCTTTCTTCTCTTTCCCTTTCTCTATCTCTCTCCATTTCTAATTTCTTGAATTCTAATTTCATTCTTTCTGCTTCCATTGCAAATTTCATTCTTTCTATTTCTATTTCTGGATTTGCATTGGGATTCTTATATAAATTTAAAACACTTTCCTCAAAGTGTTCAGATTTAACTAAGTGTTCCATAATTGTCTTTTGCATGTCCTTCTTTACCATAGAACTTTTTACCTCTATACTTAAATGATAACCTAATGAGATCAGGTCATCCTTCCTCAATTTATTAAAAACCTCTTGATCGGGCTCTAACATAAACTGCTCCGGTATAAATTCCGACATTTTATCAAATAGCTGAGCTCACACAAATTCGAAATTTACCTCCGAATAAAAAAAATATCAAAAGTTACCGAACTTTGATTTGAATGAAATTCCCCGGACACTAACGTACACTTTCCCGAGACACTAACGTACACTTTCCCGAGACACTAACGTATACGTTCCCGCCTTGCCACACTTGTCAGGTTGTTGGGAAACCAAATCAGGTGAATCCAAAAGCCCATTTACAGCCAATTCCAGCCTTCGAGGAGCCGTTTAGTAGAGTAATTGTAGATTGTGTTGGCCCATTACCTAAGACTAAGGCAGGCAATCAATTACTGTTGACCATTATGTGCGCTTCTACAAGGCTCCCTGAAGCTATACCTTTGAGAAATATTAAGGCAAAAACCATTGTTAAGGCCTTAATTAAATTCTTCACTTTAGTTGGCCTTCCTAAGTCTATTCAGTCGGACCAAGGTTCAAATTTCATGTCTGGAATTTTTCAACAGGTGATGCACGAGTTAGGCATCAAGCAGTATAAATCTACTGCCTATCATCCTGAAAGTCAGGGTGCTCTCGAAAGGTTTCACCAAACTTTAAAAAACATGATGAGAACCTATTGCCTCGACACACAAAAAGACTGGGATGACGGCATCCATTTACTTTTATTCGCTGCTCGAGAGTCAGTTCAAGAATCTCTGGGCTTTAGCCCATTTGAGTTAGTTTTCGGACATACGGTTAGAGGACCACTTAAACTCCTAAAAGAAAAATTCCTTTCGGAAGATGGCGGTTCGTTAAATCTTTTGCAGTACGTTTCGGACTTTCGCACAAAACTTACGAAAGCATGTGATCTAGCTAGGACAAATCTTCGATCAACACAGAAAAACATGAAAAATAGGTTTGATCGAAACGCAGTAAACCGCAAATTTAAACGCGGTGATAAGGTTCTTGCATTGCTCCCAGTTCCTGGAAATTCCCTTCAGGCTAGGTATTTTGGTCCCTATGTTGTAGACAAGAAAGAGAGTGATTTAATTATGTCCTAATAACTCCAGATAGGCGTAAACAAAAACAGTTGTGCCATGTAAATATGTTAAAGCCGTATTACGATAATGATAGGGTAATACATTCTGTAAATGTAGTGAGTTCTGAGTCTGATAAAGACAAAGACGATGTAGACCTAGGAGAACTTTCTAGTCTGTCTGCCACATCAAAACTCAACAACTCTGATGTCCTACATAATCTGGATTCCAAGCTATCTCATCTTCCACCGAATCAACGTCAAGATCTTCAGAACCTGGTTAAAGAATTCGAACACCTTTTTCCAGATATTCCTACCAGAACAGACAAAATTTTCCACGATGTCGACGTTGGTGATGCTAAACCAGTGAAACAACATCCCTACAGGTTAAACCCAGTGAAGCAGAAATACCTACGTGAGGAGGTTCAATATCTTTTGGAAAACGACTTCATAGAACCAAGTCAAAGTAATTGGAGCTCTCCATGTATCCTGGTGCCGAAACCTGATGGAAGCTATCGTATGTGTACCGATTACCGAAAAGTCAATAATGTGACTAAGTCGGATACATTTCCAATCCCACGAATGGATGATTGTATCGATAAAATTGGAAAAGCCAAGTACGTCACCAAGTTTGATTTATTGAAAGGATTTTGGCAAGTTCCACTTACTGATCGTACCAAAAAAATCTCAGCCTTTGTTACCCCAGAGGGTTTGTTCCAGTACAGGTCATGCCATTTGGAATGAGAAATTCGCCAGCCACATTTCAACGTCTCGTTAATAGCATCATTTCTGGCCTGGACGGGTGCGAAGCGTACATCGACGATATCATCATTTACAGCAATACATGGGAAGAACATCTAAAGATCATCCGAGAGTTCTTCAGGAGGCTCAGCAAGGCAAAACTGACCATCAATTTGATCAAAAGTGAGTTGGGGTGTGCACATGTCACCTATTTGGGTCATGTTGTTGGTCAGGGTTATGTAAAGCCTGTGGATGCCAAAATAAGTTGTATTTCAGAGTTTCCTAGACCTTCGTCAAAGAAACAGTTGATGCGTTTCCTGGGTATGGCTGGTTATTACAGAAAGTTCTGTCCAAATTTCTCCACCATCACTGAGCCTTTGACTCAGCTACTTCGCAAGAACGCTAAATATATTTGGACAGATCAATGTGAACTAGCGTTTGGAAACCTTAGAGCCATGTTGAAAAGTGCTCCCGTTCTGTCAGCTCCAGATTTCAACCATCCATTTAAGTTAGCTGTGGATGCAAGTGATGTAGCTGCTGGTGCTGTTTTGCTCCAAGGAGATGAAGACGGGATTGACCATTCGGTGTGCTATTTTTCCAGAAAGTTCAACAAACACCAGAGAAACTATTCGACAATCGAAAAGGAATGTTTAGCTCTGGTTTTCGCTTTACAGCATTTTGAAGTTTAAGTCTCTTCCTCAAGTCTGCCGATCGTTGTATTCAGTGATCATAATCCTTTGATATTCCTCCACAAGCTGAAGAACATGAATCCACGCCTATTGCGATGGAGTCTAGTTTTACAAGAATATAATTTGGAAATCAGACATATTAAAGGAAAAGACAATTTGATTGCGGACTGTCTTTCTAGGCCATAGACATGGTTAAACATTTTATATTCTAAAAAAGAAAGTTCTATCAAACTTCTTTTTTTCTTTAAGAGGGAGGGTGTTACGGATATGCCTATCCTAAGACAGTTAATTAACTAGACGTTATTTGATCACTGAACTACTTAATAAGTACTTGTAACCAATTAGTAAATACTTATGACTTGGCATGAGTCAGCTATGATGTCATTCAGTAATTACGTAAATATATTATATATAGAATGAAGTATGTTACTATAATTATATACTCTAGAAACTATATAAGCAGCCATCGAACATATATCAGGCATGCATATGTATTAGAGTGAGCTATATGTATCAAAGTGGTTACGAAGTCAGTCCTGGAGTTCCTGCCGTTGGTTTTATTGTTCCTTCCTTTTCAAGTCCATACGGATTGTTAACCTGTGTCGGAATCTCCTATTCACTGTTTCGTTGTGTGCAGACGACAGATAAGTTTCTGAACTTTAGTTTAGTTTTAATCTTTATAGACATTTTCAATATCTGTTCTAAGTTTCTTGTTAATTAAATAAATAATTGTAGAAACCAAACAGCTGAGGTTACACTTTTTGTTGCGTATAGCGGTCACGTAACATATGGTAAAATGTATTTGCTATATGTAACTTGTGTATATGTAATTTCCGATACTGGTTGTTTCTAATATTCTAAAAAAACTAAAAAAAATTATTTTTATTTTATTTTTATTTTTACTAATATGTGTTATTTTTGTCTATGAGGGCCATTATGTAAAATACTTAATTGTAATAATGTATAAATTTACCCTCCAGAAATAAAGTCATTATTATTATTGTATTTTTTCGGAAACGTATCAGATTCGTCTAAGATCATTTGGAACTTTTTTCCAACATTTAAAGCAGATTTTTTTTCCAATAATTTAATCCAACAAAAACGAGAATACACATCAATACATACAAGCCAATATCTATACTGATTATTATGTGACAAATCCTTCATTTCAGCTAAATCAATTTCCCATTGTTCATTTCTATCTTTATTCGTCTATATTTTTTTCTATTTTGTTCGTGTTGTTTATAAGAACGAAGTTCATCAGGCGATAAAGTCTCTCCTTTTAACAATCTTACTGCTTTCTTTATAAATTCTTCAGAAAACTTGGTTTTTCGTTTACGAGACATTCTAGCGAAGTAAAAAATGTTACGATTTAATTTTATTTACAAAAGCTTCGTACACTTTTTCCAATTCATTTAACATTCCTTCACGCACCACACAAATGAAATCATATTGTCGATCAGGACACAACTGATCATTTATCCATTCGTTATACTTGTAAATACATTCCAGCATAGGTTCACCACTAGATTTTACAATTTGAAACAATTGTAATAATGCAGGATCGTTAATTACCCCCAATTTTATCGTCTTTGCAGCACTCATTTCGATGATTTCATTGCCCTCGTCAAGAGGTCTTTTTACACCTTTTTTTGACGCTTTTGTTTTTGTCGTGTTGTGTCGACGGCTGCGGGATAACTTCGAGGCCCTGTCAACGTGACGTTGATATCATCATCTCTTTTAATAAAGAATTGCGCAAATTCATCCACCCAATCATTCTCGCTCTCTTCCATTTGGTTGTCAAGCAGGTTGTTGTTGTTAGAGGATGTGGTCATATCTTCGGTACACTCATCATCAAACACCATTTCTGTGTCGGGGATTTCTTTGATCATTTTTTTTTGTATCGAAGGGTCCAACCATTCCACTCGTTGCTTAGGATTACCAGTCGTCGTGGTATTTTTTTCCATTTGTTTTTTTCTTCAGCCAGTATGAAGAACTCTTGCTCAGGGGATAGTTTGTTCTATTTCACTTTGTTTAAAAATGAAATGAGAGAAGAAAGGTGATCGAAGCTCATCTCAAACGTTGTGTTCAACAAACACTTTTCCCAGGTTTTACTTGTTGGGTAGGATTTACCCAACACAGATTTTCCGGTCAGCTTGTTGTGGTAACTACATTTCTGACTAAGATCCTTATACATTGCAAGGATGCGATAGTTGTCTATTGGTGCTGCCGTGTAGACTTTCGGTTCAACTTTTGGTTTATTCCCGCTCATGATAAAATTGTAAGACTAACTCGTAGATGAAAGAGTGAAAATGATGATGATTTTGGTTGAGAATTGCCCATATATATACGCACCGCGCAATTGGATTATCTTAAACGACGAAAAATTAATCGAGTTTTTGCCATAACTTCTTTTTTATATTTCTGACACGAAAACGTTGTTACACCGGTTTTTAAAATAATGTGATAAAAAATAGCCAAAAATAATAAACACCTCCCGTTATTCTCAAACGGTTTAAATTCTTTGTTTCTTAAAGTGTAAAACAAAATATCTTTTTTTTCATGAGCATTGCACCACTGTGTTATCAATTCGTAATTTTCTTCATGTATTTTTTGTACAATTTCTGACACGTAAAAAAAAAATTCTGTATCAAGAGACGTTTGATTGCAAGACCAGTTAGAAATATAACATTGCTCACCCATGTTGTAAAACACAATGGAAAAAAGGTCGAGCCATGGTGTATTTATATTTTAAAAAAATTGTATTTTTATTTTGAAAAATAAAAGCTTCTTACAAGACAATCTTTCATTTAGTGGCACGTACGGCAATCTAACATAATTCCATCACATACGCATTATTTTGTTATTACATCTATAAAGGTATCGTAATCGTGTATCATACACAATAATAAAGACAATAATTCGTTCTCAATTAACATTTTCTCGAGATCATCCATAGTGGGTGGTAGCGAAGAAAAACAAGTTCGTCAACATTTCAATAACAAATTTGTAAATATAATGCGTGTGCTTGGAAGAAGGGTGTTGTATTTCTGATCCGCATATCCTGAACATTCAATCCTCGGATATCTCATAAAATTCCCACAGTCTCTTGGTTGAAGATAAAAATGAAATTCAATATAGAATTGATCCTTGATGTAGTATTTAAAAAAGTTGCAATCAATGTTTAGTTTATAAATGGGTTGATTTAGATCTAACTCGTTGCATCTCTCGGTTGCAGACCTTAACGATAACATGACGTCACTTTGATTAAATCCATTCTTTGACTAAAATTTCGGTGACGGTAGACCCATTCTTGCTGGAAAATTAACATCGTTTAAAGTGTTGTTGTTTGCTAGCATGATCACACATTAATACTTTTTTTTAATTTCTTGGTGAGAATATATTCATGTTTGATGTCACGTGACTTAAAAGTATCCGTGCAAATAAATCATCTTAATTTGGTAATTAGTGTAAGGTTTTGTACCAAAACCAGGTTTTGTACCAAAACCTACTTTTTTTGTTTTTCCCTGTTGTCCAAACGTGGCATATTCACCCGAATATTTAATTTGTTGAATCAAAACAAGATCCTCGTCAAAACTTAAATCGTAATTTAAATCTGTAAACGTAATAGATTGGTTTATCATATTTGACTGAGGTTCATTTATAAGCTGTAAATCCTGGTGACCCCAATATTTTTTATTACCTATGATCGATGGAGGATGAGAAAACATATCTTTTTTAACACAAACGATACCAAACGATAATGCGTCAGAATGTTCGTCTTTTATATTTTTTACCAAATTAATATCGATCTCGTGTATTATTTTTCGTTTTTCCCAATCCAGAGTTTTTTGTAAGAGACATCAACTGAAAGGATTTATCAGAATTTCGCGTTATTGCTCGCGACGTTTCAACCACAGTTAACATTACACCTTTTTCCAAACTAGTCTCTCGAAAAATATAAATATTACTATGAGTACCATAATTGACTTTATCAGGAAAAAACCCAGCTTTATTTACATCGTGAAAATACAATTTTTCATTTTTTATAATTATTTTTTTACTCCTCAACATGTTTAAACGACAACACACTACAGTTGAATAAATTGGTTCATCAAACTACTGTGTTTTTTGAATACTCTGAATACTCAAAAGAATCAAAACTTGTACAAACAAGCTCTCTCTCTGTTTCATTTTCGATCATGTTCATAAATTCAGGAAACTGCTTAGCCAGCTCTATTTAAAAACATAATTCAAACATTTCTTATCTTTAGTTTTAACCATTAGCTTATTTTGACCGGGTTCAACAAACGAATTGTTCGGTTCAACATAACCAGGGACAGTTATAAATTGCATGCTTACTTTTCCATATACATTAATATTGTCACTACAACAAAATTCGTCTTTAAAAAGTATTAAATCGAATTGTTTTTTATTATCAGATCGTACATATATTCGACGGGACCATTCCACAGGGATTTCATATAAAAAACTCATAGAATCAGTTTTCAACTTAACGACACATGTACATTTACTGTTGTTCAGATTAAAAAATATTCCTTCGTAAGAATAGTCACTGTCCGTATTATTCACATCTCGATGATCGTCCCACAATTTTTCCCATCCATCGTCTCGATACGGTATCTTTGTGATGCAACGCGTCTTTCCATCCAACAATGGCTGCATCAAAGGAAGGGGTTTGCACAGCTTGTACAATACCCATAAGATTGGGTGAAAAGGAAAATTCATAAGTAAACACTCATCGCTGCTACAGTTGAATTGTCCTTAACCATTATTCCTCGAGGTGCTGTAAACACGATCACTTCATACCTTGAGCAATGGTATTGTTTTCTAGTACATCGTGTGTGATGAGAACAACACTTCTCACCCAATTTATACTCTTGGCATAGTGTTTCATAGTTGGATGCGTCGAAATTTTCCAAATTAATACACAACACATTCAGTTTCGTGCATAAATTTCCTTCGTAGTTACCACCTTTAAATCCTATCACGCAATTACCTTTTTCTGTTAAAATCTTTAAAAATTCCATCACCTCTCCTTGTGTGTAATAGTTTGGGGTTTTTTTAGTATATAATTTTAATCCGTGAACATTGCGAACTTGATAATAAACACACTTTCGCTCGTATTCACGCAAATTAAAATAAGGTTTCAAATCTTGATTATATATTTGAAAACTGTATACCCTCAATGTGTGTAAATCGTAAATCGACACTTCACGATAATAACAATTCTTTCCGATTTGAAAAGATTCTATATCTATATATAATATTATATAATATTATATATATAATATTATAAAAACCTTGCAAATAATAAAACAATTTGTATCATTCTCATCTCTACTCAGTGTTAAACATGGAAAATTTTACTCAAAGTTTTAACATGCAAAACCTTTCCACAGATGAAAATATAATCGCGATGTATGAAACTCTACAGAGAAAACTAAAATACCGTTCTTCTTCACCACCAACCGATCCAAGATCTTCCGACGCCCTCGATCTTCTCCACCAAACAATCTAAGACAGCAAGAAAAGATTCAACATCCTAACCAAAGTTACCCTTCTTTTTCACCACCAACCGATCAAAGCAACAACAGCAGCAACATGAAAAAGACGACCCTGCCTATCCTCCACTCAACACTCCTTGCCCAAATTTCTACTTTGAAGAACAACCCTCACCACAACAACAGTACCACCGTTTACCATTCCAAAAAAAGAATCCCTCCTCAATTCTTACCAGCAATTCACGCCAATTTCTTCAGCACAACCACAACCAAAATGTAAAGACATTCGATTATTGCAATCCCTGCACAATGAAGAATCGGAAAATGGTATGAATGAAGAAGACGTCGAAACAGGCGATGAGAGAACAACAACAACAGTAACACCGTTTACCATTCAAAAAAAAAAATCCCTCCTCAATTCTTACCAGTAATTCACACCAATTTCTCCACCACTACCACAACCAAACGGTAAAAACATTGAATTATTGCAAGCCCTGTACAATGTCGAAAAATTAGACAACGGTATGAATGAAGAAGACGAAGATGAGGAAGAAGAAGAAACAAAAGAAATTATCCGAGTAAAAGACGACGAAATGTGTTGTGAAACAACCGATGAAAACGAAACAGTTGTATCGCGTAAACGGGTAAAGAGATTGGTTAGATATAAACGTCAATTAGTATCTATAAAAAGATCAATAACCGGTGAAGAACGTATCGAAGCACAGACAAATATACTCACGCAATCAAATGAGAACATTCATGTATACTCACACGTAAAATATAGAGAACTGCGGCGAATATTACTTTTAAAAGAAACGTACGTTACTAAATTAGAACGCTTTAAAGAAATAGTGAATGATTTAGAATTAATTGAACGAAAATTTTCCATCCTAAAAAAAAGCAACGTAAAAATATCTATCATTTATTAAATAAATTTTTTTCTCTCTTCAATAAAATATATTTGCCTTGTCTCATACCCTTTGCAATCAAATATCGGTAAATTTGGATATCAAAAAAACAAACAAAACCAAAACCAAAATATCCTGAGTTTGATATAAATAAATCATTCTCAGTATTCCCTTTTGGGTATCAAGATTAATTTACATCCGGAATATTCGAAACTAGAATAATACGTTCAACCCCCCCACGCACTCGCAAATGCAATTATTCGTTGTGCAAAAAAAATAATTTCTTTTATTACACACAACTCAACGCTATGACATCAATCCCGCTGTGCAATTATCCAAAATAAATATTACTTACACACGCAACACAACAATTAAAGAACAAATAAAAGTGTTGACAACCAAGGTCAAAGGATCAACAACGTCTTGAAGATGTGTATATATATATATATATATATATTTCTAAAATTCATTAATAATTCATGAGGAAAACACAAAGAAAAATCATGAGCGTATCGGATCTATATATGTGATATAGACTCGCTCTAAGTTTCTCGCTGGTTTTTAACGGCTGAGATAAGCTTAATTTTCAAAATTACTACGCCAATGAACGTATGAAGTGATTCTTTTTAGAAGCCATTTAAAAACCTTGCAGTACGGACTTTATCGGCTCTAAAACACTCGGCTATCGCCTCGTGTTTTATATCCGATAAAGCCCTCCTGCGCGGCTTATAAATATTACATATATAATATATATATATTTAACAAATAGATTCCATTTTGCCGTTGTCTGTTCAGTTATAGATGCACAGATGACGTCACAACGTGGTAAGAACAAAAAAGTGGCCCACGAGACGCAGTCGAGTGGGTCACTGATGTTCTTACCACGTTGTGACGTCTTCTGTGCATCTATAACTGAACAGACAACAAAAAAATGGAATCTATTTGTTTTATACAATAAAAGTTTAAAAGTTTTTTGTCGAAACTCTTGCCGGATTTTGGGGCATGAAAAAGGAAAAAAGCAAGTCAGCTGACGTGATCTGACGTGACCATGCGTCTGTCCTCTAATAGATCATGGGCAACAACCAATGAAAACACGCATACCAACCAGGGTATTGTATAAATATATATATAACAAATGGAGGTTGAACGACTCAACAAATTTGATTAGGCATATTTATTACTATTTAGTTTCGTACCACGAGATGTGGCACTCTTCAGATAAAACAAACGGCCGTTTTATCTGAAGAGTGCCACATCTCGTGGTACGAAACTAAATAGTAATAAATATGCCTAATCAAATTTGTTGAGTCGTTCTACCTCCATTTGTTTAATATGCTCTGGGTATCCATTGAGCACTCTGCCAAATGTTATTATAACCTACTCAACCTATCTATCTATATATATATATATATATAAGCATGTAACGCAAATAAAACAACTAAACAATGGTTGAGTTTATTGATGAATTTGGTTCTGTGGAATGCGAACACTGTTTGTTTGAAATAAGTATACTGCCTATTGGTTCTCTCTATAAATGGTTGGATACATATCGTAGACATTTGTACAGCTGGTTCGATATTCCCAAAACGAAACAAATCTTCGCGTTCCCGCTTACTCGATACCATTACCAGCTCTACTCGTGTTGCATAGATGGTGATATCAACATTACATACCCGATTACTACATCCTAACGTATTCTTTCTCAACAGGAATATACAATCTATTCACCACCTACAAGTATTCTTCGAAATATCGAGAAGACGATGAACATTTCACATTCGAACCACAACGAATAAAAACATGGGATGCTATCAAGTATATCGCTAACAATGTAGACCATGATACAACTTTGCATTACACACTCCAAAAACCATTATCAGCATCCTGCTGGTTGTCATGTTCATCTAAATTGTGTAAATTTTCATCATTGTCATGTAAATCACTGCCACCATCAGAATTAATTGACAATCGTTCTTCGTTTTCCTCATTATTAAGAATGATATCATGATCATCCGCAGGTTGGTCCTCGCCAAACGCTAGCCTTTCTCTTTGCATATGCCTCCATGCAGGGCACACCGCCTTGCCAACACACAAAGTACATTGGCAATGAACATGGGCATTTCCCATGGATGATATGTTTTCCGCTTCCGTACTGTCTAAACATCTGCAAAGGTTCCTTTGGGACGAAGATGATGCCATATAGATATATATTCTGTCCGGTAAAAACTTTAATTCATTCTCTTAGCTGCCTGAAACCTTGCATATTGCAAATTTTTCTGAATCCCAGCATTCTTTGGGAGTGTTCAAATTTCATAGAGACTGGTGCCTACTGCCGAGTTCATTTTCCCGTGCCATTTTGCATTCTGTACTTCGAAGTAATCAAAGAGGCGCTTGACTCTGGCACTCTGCTCCGTTTCTCATCTTTCATTCATACATCCAGAACTTGAAATGTCATCTGGTGACGAACTAGCCAATGAAATCAACCTGGACGAAATAGAAGATGACGCAAATAGGACAATTGAACGCGACAATACTTTTATATTTTGACGATGTGAAATGTGGTTTAATATGTGATCGGTATATATCTAGGTCATGTACTGTATTTCGTATATTAACTATGACTATTAATGTAACGAACGGTAATTTAGATGAAGTGAAGCCAATTTCATTCGACAGTTTATAGCTTTTGTCTTTATATATATACTCAATATATTTCAGATTTGGCGCCATTTTCGCTTGACGCTACTCTCTTTATAAATGTGTTGTATTAAGACTGTTTGTACTTCTGGTAATTTAGAGACAGATGATACTGACACAGGATGACCTAATGATGTATTCTTGTGGACACCTGAGCATGTAAAATTATGGCTGAAAGAGGAAGGTTTCGAAGAGGAAATTGCAAAATTTGATGGTTTGTGAGAGTTTAATTGTAAAAATGTAATGCATTTTTAATGCAATTCTAAATTTTTAGACAATATTTAACCTTCATGTATGTTTAAATACGCGATAAAAATACATTGAAAGTATTTAACAAGTTCTTTATTTAAATTTAAAGGCACTTCAGCCCCCCTTGCCCCTCTTGCAAAAGGCAAGAGGGGCGACTGCCCTTCCTGCCCCCCCCCCAGTTCCTGCATCCCTGGGTATAAGTAATATACAATCTGATACCAGTATCTCTGACATATTATACTGGCTATCCTTATAAATAATGAACCTGCCAATTATAACACCCCCTGGTGTTGAATATTTTGAATGCTGTATATCCTATATTAAGCTCGCTCACTTGATTAA
This sequence comes from Paragorgia papillata, assembly GCA_035771165.1. Taxonomy (NCBI): domain Eukaryota; kingdom Metazoa; phylum Cnidaria; class Anthozoa; order Scleralcyonacea; family Coralliidae; genus Paragorgia; species Paragorgia papillata. The sequence goes on along the minus strand of JAWNZC010000344.1, from coordinate 734,102 downwards.
GTCTCCTTTCTAATATACCCCCAGTATTAAGAGCCCCTCCAAAGCAAAATTAGGCATGTATTTTTTTGTCTACAATAACTCTAATATTTAGATTTTATTTTTCTTACTCTGACTGTGAAAATTAAATAAGCCCTCTACTTCTATTAAGCCCCCGCCCTCTAAAAAGCCTTTCAAGTTTCACCTCTTCATGGACTAATCTTATTAAACCTGGGGGGAGGGGGTAATACATTAATACATATGGTAATACAGTACTTCAAAACTAATGGAAGAAAGATCTGACAACATTTGCATTTATTTAATTGATGTAACTGGTTCTCATTTAGTACTGAAATAGAGTTGTGAATATGAAATTTTTACCTTCTTCTTTATACCTGATACTTTTAGCATCAGACTCATAACATAGGGGATCAAGCTCATAGCAGGATCCCGTATTTTTAGAAGGATTCCAGCTGCAAGACAGATACCTTGATACCTGTTTGCATTTGATGTCTTTGATTGACCTTGTACAAACTTTGGGTATCCAGCTGTTTGTAGTACCTTGTGCAACAGAGGGGCTTTGTTTTGTATCTCCTTTCTAGCCACATCCCAAGAGAAAGTCAGCATTGATTCTTTTGTTGGTGTCCTTAAGGAAGAGGGGAGCTTTGCTGAACAAAGGGTTTTTACCTCCTCATTAATTATTTTGCACATATGGTCTTCTACACTTTGTCTCATGTCTGATGATGACAACATGGCATTTACAATGGATTTAGCGTCACTTCCCCTAGCCAGTGCTTTGCCAAGTTTAATTAAATCTTTGGGAAGTTTAGTTGATTTTTTACCACTTGAATAGTTGATGGTAACCTAGTTTTTAAATGAGAAATTTAAACTGGTTTTCATAAATTGCTAAATAAAGGTTTTGGCGTTTATTGGGCATATAAAAGTTCCGTGCATTTGGTTTTTGGGAAGACGTCTCTGCATTAGTGCATGGGCTTAATAAATAGCCGTTGGTCAGAAAAGAACTATACATGTACATGTACAAAATGTGAAGGTAAATTGTATTTTTCGTGCATTATTTATCTTTTAAATAGTAAATCCACCATTTAGCATACATGTCAATTTCAAGTATATTGCAAAAACTTTGATGTTTATGTCGACCGTTTTATAAAACAACATATATTATGCTAATAGGCTATTATTCTATTAAAATGACAAAAATATAAGGCGAGGCTAAACACATCGCGTCTGTAACAGACGTGTGATTTTTCGGATTGCATACTTCATGCAACTAAAAATATAGCAACTGTCAACTTATTTTTAAACTGCAATACATTCACATTTTTACACGAGTTTTATGTCAAATATATGCACTTTCACAAAATTGGAGCCTGTACACCATTTTATCTTGCAACAATATTGCGCTGAAGTTTTGTAACAACACCTCATAAAATAGGATGCGACTATCGAGGGTCACCTATTTATATTTGTCTGGTGTTCAGTTAAAAATAAATGGCCCTTAGGTAGACGATAATATTAGACGAAAATCACGAAATGTAGTACATATTTTTAACTAAGTATATTGCCATGCATGCGCATGGATAAGATACTTTATAATGCTGAAACTACAAACCTCTACATTATTAATACATTCTTCTGGATCTACTGTAGAAATAGAAATCCAGGAGCGCTGATTTTTCCCACGGCAACTGAAGACAAAGGCCAACGGGCAATCCAAGGGCAAGGCGCAAGAAAGCTTTGAGTTTCACCAGTTGGGAGCCTCTTCTCATATTCAGTGTCACAAGCACTATCCTGTTCAGAAGAAGGGCCACCCAACGAAAGCTTTTTCAGTAGTGGTATATATAATACTACTTTTTTTAATGTGTTGGAGCCTGGCACTAGCTCTAAGCCAATGCCAGACTCGTATGATAATTGGTTAGCCAATGAAAAAATCGGAAAAAGATTTGATTATATTGTTTGTACTGGGGGAGATCGAGAGTAGGTGTTGGCTCCTTATTATATATGGAATTTTTAGTAGGTTAGGAGGGGGTGGATTGGTATTTTCGAAAAAACTAGAAAAATAAATGAATTGAAAAATAGAAAAAAGTGAAATGTATTTGAGAGAGAACTTACGTGTGTGGGATCGATACACGTAGACGCGTTCACGGAACATATTCACTATTTTCTTACGTGTATGTGTGTCACATACCATGCATATTTTAAGAATTTTAGAGAAACAAAATTTATTTTAATTTTATAAAAAATTTTTGTAGAAAAAACTATGTATATAGAGATTTAAGAAAAAAACATAGAAAAAAAGTTTTTTCTCACCGATCGAAGAGACGGAGCTCTGAACGACACACTACCATCTTGTCGAATGAAGTGATTGCGGGTGTGTCGTGACGCATATGGCCGTGTATATTGATTGACGCCCCTTCCGGTGTGGCTATCCACGATGACCATATATGGTATGTTTTGTTTTTTTCCCGCTGTAAAAATACTTTTTCCGTTTTACTCACGCTGATCACTTCCGGGTACACACAGAATATCCAACACAAATTTAGTGTAAAATGTATATTGCGTGTATGACCATATTAGGTATGATTTACATTATGATTTTCTCGTGAAAACCTCATTTTTTGTCATTATTAATAAAGTCGTTGCCTACGATAGACGTGAGATATTGTTGCAGGACATTACAACGATAAAGATGTCAAACGAGAACGGTGAGAATATATTGAGAATCGAATCGATTTTGACAAAACAAACCGTGGAAGGGGAAAGGGTAATTTTTGTTTTCGTTCAAGAACATTTAAGCAAGGAACAGCTGAGAGAAAAGCTGAGAGAAAAGCTGAGAGAAAAGCTTAGAGAAAAAGAACAAAATAGAAAAAAAATGAAATGAAACGCTTGAGAGAAAATAGTATTTAAGACGTTACGACTGTAAACAGCATTAGACGCACTAGACATTACATACGACAAAGATGTCAAACGAGAACGGCAATAATATATCGCGAATCGCTTCGTTGATTACGGTAAAAACCAAAGACGAAACGGTAATTTTTGCTTCTTCAGTAATCCGCTACGTTCAAGAAGAATTAAGTAAGGATGTTGAAGAATTAGCGGGAGCCGTGCAAGAAACCTTGAATGAAAAGCTGAGAGAGATCAATATTTATGAAGACGTTAAAGTAGAGATATTGGGATGTTTGAAGAGTCAAATACAACGTGCTGTGGAAAAAAAGCTCGCTGAAGCTCTCGATGTTAGGTGTAGTGATCAACAAAAGAGAGATAATAAAAAAAAGAGAGATATATGCATGAATATGTGTACTTTATTGAACAGTCAACCCAATGTTTTACAAAGTTTAATGCATTATGCAAACGATAGAGACAATGAGAAAGAGACGTGCGTTTAGGTAAATAAACGTGTGGTATAACACTTAATGTAATTATTTTTCAATATCCGGTTGTAAAACGATATTAGCTGTTCAGTGTTTATTTACACAGCTCACTCAAGAATGTTTTAATTATAAAAAAAACCTAAAAAACGTAATACGTCATGTAATGAGCATTTATTATCCTAATAAAATATCTCTTTTACATTTCTTGTGTTTTATATATTTTTTATCAAGTAAAATATCTTTTTTTCCAACGTTCTTGTCTATTTTTACAGTCACATTCGTAGAAGATTTTACATATAACGTTTTTTGGATAATTTCTTCTACAAAAATCACAAAAAACTTTGTAAACTTTACATTCGTGACACCAATAGTAACATTCGTAATTTACGTTTTGAATCTGATAATAACACTCACAGCAGAATTTACACATTTTTCTAAAAAGGAGAGAAGAAATGATTGGATTTATAAAAAATCAATAATAATATTTTATTACTTCTTTTACATTTTTTACCTCATAAAGTTTGAATCAGTTTGTCTTTTTATATAGTTTCAGCGTCTTTTACACAGAACTTTATATAATCACAACGAATCTCAGGATGCGCTTCATACATATCATTTAAAAAATCCGCTTCTGTTACGCTTTTATCCCAAACATCGTTCCACATCATTTGCGCATCGAATTGAAGGGTTTCTTTACTTTTTTCCACTTTAACAGCAATCACGCATTTTCCCTGACGTTCACACTTTTCCTTTTCACATTCATTTAATTCATGAAGACCACTGACATCGATCATAAAATCTATATTGTCGTTGATATCCCATTTTCGAAGATATTTGATTAAAGAGCAGACAAATGCATGTTTTGCATTGGGGAAAGGATTTTTCAATATGTGATACCAATAATCCCATGCCTTTTCTGCCACTTCTTTTCTTATTTGTGAGATATGTTTATCATCAGCGTTGAAATTCATTCTCACCGTTTCGTTTGTATTTGGTTCCATGATGTCTCGTATTTTTATTATAATTTCTTTCCTTAATATAGCGATATATTTTTTTTCTACAGTAGTGTTCAATTTTATTACCGCTCCAGCCATTGAATGTTTTTTGAAAAACAAACGGTGCTTTTATATTATATATATATATATATATATATATCCGAATTTTTTTTAAAAAAACAAAAACATACCTAATATGGTATATTTTAAATTTTTTACTAAAATGGGGTCTATAAAATTGTGTAAAACAATAATACTATCATTGCATTTTGAGATGCCGAGGAAACGGAAGCGTCACGGTTCAAAGGGTGAAAATAAGAAAAGAAAAACTAAAGAAGAAAAGGGATTGTTGTGGAAAACAATTCTTATTAATGTACCCGAATTTCGTAAATTTCGCAGCGGTGAAATTGGTTTGTTATATTGGTTGTTTGGATTATTGGATATATTTCAAGGCGGATATATAAGACTGATTGAAAGAGAAGTCAAAGGAAGAGAAACACGGAATTCATTGTATCCTATATGGTTGTATAAAGGGGATCCTCACAGTAGCGGCGAAAAAATAGAAACAGAACTTCTTCCTTATGTGACTATAGAGAACACTTACCGTTATTTAGTACCCTATATGACTGAAAGAACTGGTCATTGGTCGGTTAGGCACTCATGTTTTTACCCCTGTCTGATATTGGCTCACGATAATTTCTTATGTTGTTCTTTGTTCCCTCGAAACAGCAATATAGTTAAGCAATATTACTTTTCAATTTTACCTTCGTACCGTATACCGTTGCAAAGTGATAATTATCATTTAATTGGTTGTAAAAATGAAACCACAAACATATTGTATACACCGTTTGCGCGGGCGGGTAAAAGAAGATATAATTATTTTCAATATATTCGTGAGGAATATGGTATGAGAGCTTTAACAGCTGCATTTTATTTGCATTCAATATCACCTTATTTTTTTTACCATTGTTGTTGCCTGTTTGACGGTTTTCATAATGATTTACTTTATAATTTAATTGCATGTTTTGTATTTTATTGTGATCGACATAATCCTAACGGGGTATTAGCACGTAAAGTTAATGCTTCTTATAATGTTCGACAAATAAGCAAACACATAATACGGTATTTGCAAGTACAAGGATGGATGGTTGGACAGGATGGTTTATTAGCGGTTGATGAGAACGTGCCGTATTATGAGGAAAATAAATGCCGATATAAAAATTGTAAACAAAATAGTTCATTTTGTTCAAAATGTCCGTTTCGTTATAAAATGGAAAATTTAAGTAGGGTAATGAGTGAGGAGGAAAAAAATGTTGAGAGAAATTTTATTTTCACGCAACCTACCAGATGTTCGGATAACTATGAGTCAGCGACTTTTACAGCACATTATGATGATGATGAACAATGTAGTATAAATGTAATATACTGTGAGAATGATCATGATTTAATCAATTATGTAGACGCAATCTTACCTGAAATACCTGAAATTAATAATTTATCTATGTTCTCCCTAATGAATGAAAAATGTGAACATTGAACCATGTAAAAATTTGTAAAACATTTATTAGATTTTTTTATACCGTATATGGTGTGAATTGTTGTAAATATGAGGGGAAAAATTGTAATAAAACATTTTATTGTTCAGATATTGTCTATATATACGTCTCCCTTTCACCTACGGTATTTCGAGTTGCATGTCAAAAAAAATGACTCAGATTTTGTCTGATATTCAAAATAAGATGGATAGTCATCGATCTCATCTCGAAGAGAAGATGGTGAAGAGTATGGAAGCTATAGCGTGTCGTATTGCAGTGGATGAATCGTTAGCATTGGATTACCACAACAACACCGGGAAACAAAAATCGTGGGTCTGGTGGAAACACGGGTTAACCAATTACATAAAGGATGTGAGTCTAGTGATTGCGTACCTCGGGCGTATAAAAAATATATTAGCTATCGACGGTGCCGAAGATGTAGAGAGAGATCTCATTATACTTCGAAAAGCCCGAGAGATTTATCGTTTGCACCGATTGGAATCGGAAGGGGATCATCGGATTATGCATGCCATAGCGATGATCAAGCAGGTGTTGAGTGAGATAGTAGATACGGTGTTGCTAACACCTTTTAACATTCCAATTAGTATGTATGAATATAAAATACTTAACCGTATATCCTACTATGACTGTTTGGTTTATGATATTCAACACGATGCTAATCGAACACCTTCTGAACATGTTTAATTCCAGACATTACCATATACGGTGTAATTTTTTTTATGCTTTACTTATATGGAAAAACGAATATTTCTATATTCGGTATGTTCTACTGTATACTATATTTGTAAGTTTTTTGTAAAAAAAATTGAAGGTATGAAAAATATGTATTTTTTTAAGATTTTTGATTTCTTATTTTCAATGTTTCACTGTATAAAAGAGTTAAGGAAAACAAATTCACTATTTTAATTTTATTGGATGTGTAAAGATGTATTCAGAGTATGATTGCTCCTTTAATAAAATTTCAAATCATGAAAAATTGTTTACGGAAACAGGGAATAAAATATTGAAGGATGTTACACATGTTATGGATTGTGAAAGTTTTCGTATCAAAGGAAAATTATATTACCGTGAAGTTACTATATTCGATATGGAGAAATGTGATTTTTTTTCGATTCATTGTTATGCAGAGACTCTCCCTTCGTACCACCAATTGGATGAGCAAAGCAAAAGATGTGTAAACCGTCAATATGGCATTCATGGTTTGAGATTATACAATTATCGAAAGAACGGTTTTTACCATAGTCAACGAGAATTTATTTTTTTTTTAAAAACGAAATTCGGTGTCAAAAAGGATTTTTTAATCGGATATAAAGGAGAAGATATTGAATCAAGATTGTGTAAAGAAATTGGTATTCCCGCTGTAAATTTGGAACATTTTGATGTAGCGAAATATGAATGTTTAATTGATTTTTTTAATCTCAATATAAAGAGATGTAGAGAACATAATAGATTTAATTTACGTTGTCATTGTTCCTTGTATGAGGTGCTTCTTTTCGCTGCTAGAATTTGTGATAAAATTTCTGATTTAGAGAAGAAAGAGAAAATTATATCTATTTATGGCAGGTAAAAAAATTCTTTTAAAAAATGAAAGAATTTGGTTTCATTCCCAAAAAAAACCCAGCTTTATCCCTGCGAATGTGAATGGTGTTTATGGATTTCGAGAGCAAAATTGGTCAAAAGGTGTTATAGTTGATGAAATTGTTGACGAAACTACTCGTCAAATATCACGTGGTTTAGATAAATCGTTTGCCGATTTATCTTTAACAAAAGTAAATGATTTAACTGAATGGAAGAAAAGAAAAATTATTCATGAAATTAAAATAAAAATTGATAAGAATTGTAATCCTATATACGACGACGCTATTTCTTTTTCTATAATACAAGTAAAGAAATCTATGTTTGACCAACAACAACTTACAGGAAATTATGCTGGTTCATTTGTTTCTGATACTAAGAATTGGACCAAGAATCAATTAATAAATTCACCTAAAAACAATATGTTTTTAAATTCGATTGATTTCAAGGATTTAAATTATGATTTACCTGATGATGAAGATTTAGTGTTGGTTCAACAAATTAATTTTACCGACGATAATTTTAAAATGGCTGGTAGTAAAAAATATGCTGAAGCTACAAAACCTTATATAAACTATGAAATTATCATTATTTATTCTAATGGTTATATATAAAGAATCATATGTAAATAATATTATTGTATTTTTTTTCTTAAAAAAAAAAATTGTAAAGTTTTATAAAACAATGAAATAAAAACTATTAATTTTCAAACAAAAATTTATTTCTTTAACGTACAAAATATTTATCTACATCCCACCCATACCGTCTGGAAGCAAATGGACCATATCCCAATGGTCTAGTAGTGATTCCTCCTTTTTGTATTTTATTTATTTTCTTCTTTATTTTGTTTTCTACATTATTCTTAAATTGTAATGCATATTTTTGTGCATTTTTTAATTCTTTTAATATTTTCTTAGTAGTAAAAATTCCTCCTCTTTGTCTTTTTTTCCCTTTAAAAGTCCCGCCTCTTTCTCGTTTTTTATTCGCCATATTTTTTCTTTTAAGATTTTTTTTTGTTTTCTTAAACTTTTTTGAAATATCCTCTTGGCCAATAGGCAGCACCGTAATCAGTAAGGATTTCTCGATTTGGTTTTATACGCTGTGTAGACTGCAATTTAAAGCTACCGTTTTTTTTAATTGTTCCTCTAAAACAAGAATTGTTTTTTAATTTTGTTCCTTTTGCATCGTTTGCAAAGCGGGCGGGTCCATGAGTGGATTTATAAGCGTCGATACAATGTCTAGGACCGTCACACAAACTATATTGTGCAATCGTGTCTGCACCATATTTTCGATCTAGCCTTGCTTGTGTTGTTTTTTCACACGTATATATACTGATATCTTTAAAGCGTTTAAAAGGGTTTTTCCAAGTGAATAATCCTTTTCCACCATTTGGAACATTTGATTTTTTAACACGTAAGTTATCTTCTTTTGCTAAATGTATCCAACATTTACGTGTATGTGCTGTTCTCTTATGACATCTTTTCTTTTTTAAAGTATTACTTTTACATTGGAGGACATCGCGGATAGTTTGTGATTTTGTGACCATTTTTCTCCCTCCATAAGTAGTAAGTAAACTTTTTGCTGTAGATTTTTTTCCCTTTTTTTTTGGAATTTTTATTTTAACCATTTTTTCTAAAATAATTTTTTAATATATTGTTTTTATCCCCACGTATCGTTTTAATTTTTCGTTTTTTTTAATAAAATTTATTAGACATTCTATTTTATATATAATGTTTGAGGAAATATCATAAACTTTTGCTTGCATTAGTTTAAATCTCTCGCCTAATTCAAAACTTGATATAAATAGAATATTTTCTCCATCTTCTTGAAATTCCTGTAGACAATCATACAGAATAAAAGGGGAGAATAAAATCATTTCATCATTGTCTTCAATTTCGTATCCAATGTGAGTATCTGAATTTATTTCTTTTTTTAAATATATCTCTATATGGATTGTTACTTGTCCACTCATCGTAAAGTAAATGATTTTTTTTACTATGTTTTTTGGTTTAATATTTTTTTTTAACAAAAAGAATACATATTTTTTAGTTTTTTAGTTTTTTTCCTTAAAAATAAAAAAACGGGGAATTTGTGTGGAAAAGATAAACCTTTTTTTACAATACGTTTTTCTTGTGTTAATATTCGAGATTCGGATAACGTAACTATTGACCGTGTTGACGGGGCGGTGAAAACACAAGAAGGAGAAGGAGAAAAAAAAAAAAAGAAGATTGTTCAATTGTTTTTTTAGAAAAAAACAAAAAAATGGCATCGAAGAATATGAATAAAGATGAAGTAAGTGAACTTGTGAGTTTACTTGAAAAAAGGGGGAAAAAAGGAAATAAGGATGAAATAGAAAGCGATTTTCATACGGAGACAATTGATGAATCATATAATGATAGATTAAAGTTAAAACAGAAAACATTAAATATTTCTATTTCAAGAAAGTCAACTGTGAATTTTATTGCGTTTATTCAATCTTTACGCATTGTATTTACTTATTTGCTTAACGTTGCTAAAGCTTCAACGAAATCTAAAGATGATTACGTTAGATTTATTTTTAGTCACGCCCCTAAAACATATTTTTCGACAATTGTATTACCACTTAGTCAATTTAATGTTGAGTATTTGTTGAATATTTTTGAAAGAATGATGCAAAGTAACAAATCCTTAGTGGCAAATGGTTGGGAAACAAATGTTGTTATTCAAACGTTTCCTTCTGGTTTAAGTAAAATTAAGAAAAAAAATAAAAATCTTAAAAAGAAGCATGTTTACAGACATCTAGGTAGTGTTAATGATGATGATGGGGGTGTAAATAAAGATGCTGTAAAATACGGTAGGAAATTGCGAATTGGCGTTTTCTATGTAATATGTAAATTTTTAAATAGTCTTATAAAAAATTGTTGTTTTGTAGTTAGTTTATTAGTTGGTTTATCATATTTAAAAAAAGATAGCAAATATGTAATAATGGAGAGAACACCTCATAAACCCGTTGATAAATTATATGATATCGCTGAAATTCGTAATGTTTATCATCAGTGTAGAATTCCTGAGGGGGCGGTGAAAACAAAGAATTTTCGTGACGTTTATGAGAATTTTCTTAAAGCACAGGGTGTTGATTTGATAGTATACTCTGATAATTATAGTGATTGCATCTCTATGATTCTCGTACGGATAAAGATGGTAATTTAATAAAATTAACCAATAATATAGTTTGTTTATGGCTAAATAATAATCATTACGATGTCGTTTTAGATATGCGTAAATTTTCTAAACTTAATCCATATTCATTTTGCGTTAAATGTATGAAATATTATAACGAGTTTGAACGTAAAGATAACCATATTTGTTATAATCATTTAACCTGTCAAAGATGTTTCAGACAAACGAACCGTTTGAGAAATATTAAAATTGAATGTAGTAATTGCAATATTTTATTTTTTAATGAAGAATGCTTTCGTAATCATTTTACAAATAGAATTTTCAAACCTATGCAGGGTAATCACGGTCTACTTACACCGTGTAATTATTATTTCTATTGTAAGAACTGCTTAAAAATTGTACCTCGATTTATTTTTTTCCAAAAATCAAATGTGAAAAAACATCAATGTGATAAAAAGTTTTGTTTTCATTGTAGAGATTATAAAAAGAAATCACATTATTGTTATATGAAACCGTTACCTATCCCAAAAAAAGACGAATACGATAAAAAAAATTTTTTTTTTGATTTCGAAACACGAGTTGATGAAAAAAAAACCAACTTAATGATACCATTTTTTACTGTGTCGTTCAAAAAGTGTGTAAAAAATGTGAAAACATTGATTTTGTAAAAAATAAAAATTATTCAGAAGAACAAATCATTTTTCAATGTTGTGGTAGACGTGAAATTGTTTTTAAAGGAGATAATGTTATAAACGATCTGTGTGAATTTATATTATTGCAAAAAAATTCTCTTTGGCTTGCACATAATGGTGGGCGTTTTGATACAATTTTTATTTTTAAATATTTTTTGGAACAAAAAAAAATTTATCCTGATACAATAATGCATGGAAACAAAGTAATGATGCTATTTATACCGGATGAAAATATTACTTTTTTCGATAGTTTTTCGTTTTTGCATATGTCGTTATCGAAGATACCGAAAACAATGGGACTTGAAAATTTATGTAAAGGATTTCATCCATATTTTTTTTACGATTTGAAATATGAGGGTGAAATTGTTGATCGTAAATATTTTGACGTGGAAAATATGTGTAAAGAAACGAAAATTGAATTTGAAAAATGGTATTTGGAAAAAAAGGGAAAGCAATATATATTTGAAGAGGAAATGTATTATTATTGTAGTTCAGATGTTGACATTTTGAGAAAGGGTTGTATTAAATTTTCTTCTTTGATAAAGGAAACAGGGGGGTAGCTCCTTTTTACGATACATCCTGTATCACTATTGCGAGTCTTGCAATGAAAATCTTTCGTTTAAATTTTTTAAGAAAAAAATGTATAGGTATTATTCCTGCAACAGGATATAGAGGGAAAATTAATCAAAGCGTAGTTGCGTTAATTTGGTTGGAAGAGATAAACAAAGAAGTGGGTGGGGGGTTAGAATATAAATGTTCAAGAAACGGTGAAAAAAAGGTTTTAGAGCGTTATGTTGATGGCTTTTATAACAACGTTATCTATCAATTTCATGGGTGTTTCTTTCATGGCTGCCCTTCTTGTTTTCATCCTTATGAAATTAATAAAATAAACAATGAAAAATTTTGTAACCTTTATTCAACTACAAAAAAATTTACTCATGAATTGGAAAAACCAGGATATAAAGTTATAGAAAAATGGGAGTGCGAATTTTTAAAAGAAAATAAAATCACTAAAAGTGTTTTAGATGAGAAAAAGAAATACTTTTATGCATATACACCTTTGGATCCGAGAGAAGCACTTTATCGTGGGAGAACTTCACCCATTTGTTTATTTAAAAATGTGAAAGAAGATGAAAAAAATTTTTATGTTGATTTTACTTCTTTGTATCCCTTCGTTCAAAAAAGTGAAAAATTTCCAGTAGGTCACCCTACAATATTTATTAAAGATGAATGTGATACAATAGAAATATCTGAGCTATTTGGGTTAGTGAAATGTTGTATTTTACCCCCACGCAATATATATTTACCTGTTTTACCCGTTCGTATGAATGGAAGATTATTATTCCCATTGTGCTATACATGTGCAGTTACAACGCAAATAACACGTTGTAATCATAATGAAAATGAACGTTGTATATTGGGTACGTGGACAAGTGTAGAAATAAATAAAGCTATTGAAAAAGGCTATCGAATTTTGAAAACTTTTGAAATTTATCATTTTTCTCGACAAGAAAGAATTTTTCAAGATTATGTGAATTGTTTTTTGAAAATCAAACAAGAAGCATCTGGTTTTCCACCAGAATGTTATGATGAAAATAAAAAATTGATTGACAGTGAAGTAGATAAATATATTGAAAATTATTACAAAAACGAGGGTATTCTATTGGATAAAGATAAAATTGAAAAAAAACCTGGTCTACGTCAAACTGCGAAAGATTTATTAAATTCACTTTGGGGAAAGTTTGCGCAAAATGAAAATAATACAAAAGTTGATTTTTTAACCGAATATGATGATTTGCTAAGTTTAGCTAACGATTCAAATATAAAATTAACTTCTGTCGATTTTGTTAACGGTAAATTACTGCGTGTCACCTATGTGAAAAAAGATGAGATAAACACTCCTTTGAAAACTGGAAATGTTGTTATTGCTTGTTTTGTTACAGCGTATGCACGTTTGAAATTATTCGAGTTAATCGATAGTTTAGGAGAAAATGCTTTATATTTTGACACCGATTCTGTTTTTTATTTTAAAAAAAATGACGAAGTTGAAGTTAAAACGGGAAATTATTTAGGTGAATTAACAAATGAATTGAAAGAAGGGGAATGGATTACTCAATTTTGTTCTACGGGTCCAAAATCTTATTCATACCATACTAATTTAAAAGATGAAGTTGTACACATTAAGGGATTTTCTTTAAAAAATGAAAAAATAAAAAATATTAAATTTTAAATCGTTGCAGACTTGTGTTAAAGACAATACTCAGACAATCAAAATTGTATATGAAAGAAAAATAACTAGAGATAAACTTAACCATATTTTTATAGAAAATGAAACTAAAAAATTTAATTTTACTTTTAATAAACGAGTTGTTAAAGATAATTTCTATACTATTCCGTATGGTTTTTTAGATGATGAGTAAAATAAACAGTGCTGTAATACCACTTCAACATCCTTTTATGTTAACGTTATGTGGTCCCAGCCAATGTGGGAAAACGTTTTGGATATATAAATTGTTAAAGTTTATCGAAGTGATGGTTACACCGCAGATCAATAAAATTATTTATCTGTATACTACACAACAACCGTTATATGGGGAGATGGAGAAAATTATTAAAGAGAAAAAAATAACTATTGAATTTATCGATTGTAATAAGGGAATTCCGTCAGCTAATGATTTGCAAACGAATTTAAGCGATAACACTTTAGTTGTTTTAGATGATCTTATGACTGTTGCTACATCTTCAAAAGAAAATTTGGATAATTTAAATAATTTTGCATGTCGCGATGCACATCATAGAAATATGAGTGTTATTTTTACATGTCAAAATTTAATGTACGGTAATGGAAAATTACGAAATTCACGTATCAACAGTCAATATCATCTAATGTTTAAAAATATTGCAGATGTACGAAATATGCATACTATTTCTGATAATAGAAAAATAAAAAGAAATGTATTTGATAATGTTTTAAATGATATTAATAAAAATCCACACGGTTATTTATTATTTGATAATTGTGCAAATAGTTACGATAATACTCGTCTTCGAACTAATATTTTTCCCGATGAAAATACTTTAATCTATGATGTATAAATAAAGTGAAAAAATGTATATTTTTTTTTAGATTGATTAGTGGTTCATAGATGAACACACCAGTGTAAATATTAATAAAAAATAAATAAAAAAAAATTTTTTGTGAAAAAATGACTAATCAACGTGGTGGTTTTTTTGGTCTTCTTCCTCTTATTTTGGGTGCATTGGGTGGTCAACGTGGTGGTGGTGGTTTTATGGGTGATTCTGAGAAAGAATTAAAAAATATTTTATACAAACGTGGTGGTGGAGCTGTTATTAAAAAAAAAAGAAAACGCCAAAAAGGCGGACTTGTACATCGTCTAAAATGGAACCGTCGACAGATGGGGAGGGGTTATACCCAGAAAAAGAAAAAAAAAATGTAGAAAATGTTCTGGAATAAAAATTAATTAATAAAAAAAATGTTAAAAAAAAGCCAATTTTTTTTGTTTTACAAAAATCATTTTTTAATAAATCCTTTATAAAAACTACAACAATTTTGTTCATTTTTTTTACTTTTACTACATTTTTTTAATATTATCCTATTAATAATAACACCGAATCTATCCATCATTTTTTTCTTTAAATCAATATCATTATCTATTTTACGTCTATATTTTATATTTAATATTTTTCATTTTTTATTTTTTTCAACTTTATTTCTACTTTTATTATATAGATATAACAAAGACCAATAACCACACGTATAAGTTGTTATTGATTGTAACGGGGTTTTTTGTACATAAATAAACGTAATCTTTTTTCTTTTTGCGTAATCTTCCCAATATTTTCTTTCGTAAAAATTCGTCGATTTAGCAAAACTATCAAAAAAGAACATTTTATCATCGTCTAATCAAATAGCAATCCAATGTTTTCCTTCTTCGTGATCTTCATCTGTATTCCATATCCAGCAAGAGGGTTTTCCCCTATTGAATTCGGGTGTAATATTAGCTGGAAACGCACCCAAAAAAAATAATTTCAGAAAAAAGTTATTGAACGCAATTTTATTAATCTCGTTAGTGTAAAGAAAACGCGTCGTAAAACATAAAATCTCACAAATTTTTTTTCCATTTTCTTCACTCATATTTTTTTTTCACTCATTTATTTTTTATATTTGTACGGTATTCTCCCGCGCATCTTTGCACGATCAAAACTTTTTTTTTGTTTAACCGGTTGTAGGGAAGCATATAAACTGGATGGTTGATATGCAGTTGATGATTCACCATTTTCGTGTTCTTTGGATTCTAATCCCACGTATTTATTACGTAATTTAACATTTCGAATATAACTCGCAGGCATATTTTTCTTTTTTAAATGATTTAGTGCCACAATATGTTCGTTGTTTGATAGATTAAAAGATGATGCTTTAGATGCATTATGGGTTAAATCGTATAATAAATCTGTTTTGTTAACATTTATTTGTCCAATTTTTATATTTCCTTGATGATCTTTCACTCCTTTTATTTTTAAAAAGTTATTGATTTGTTCCTCACTTCTAGTTGTAAAAATTTATTTTTTTTCTTTGGCAAGTTGACCAACTCCTCCTTCTTCTTCATCTGTTTCTTCAAATTTACGTTTAATTGATTGTTGTTGTTTTTTAAATTGCACCATACTTTCACCAATTCGTTCTTTCTGATTTGTTTTTACAAATTTTTCCATATCATTTTTTTTTTCTTCAAGTTCAAATTCATCTTGTTTTTTTATTCCCTGAAGAAGTTTTCCGGTCTCATGTGATGATTTTAAATAATCTAAAACCTCATTTAATTTACTTACATCAACTAATTGTAATTTATTCATTTTTTTTAGTTTTTTCTATTAATTTACAAGATCTTTCATAAATTGATGCAAGACAGTGATCTTCACATAACATGATCTTAAGATCATCTGTATGAATTTTATTTTTAGCTATTTTTTTAAGTACATAAAAATATTCACGTGAACACGAAACGGGTATTTTTTTATTTAAAATATTTTTTGACAAAAGAACTATTTTTTTTCTAAGATTTTCGTTGTATAACTTCATATTTGATTTAAAAAATTTTTAACTTGCGGTAAAAACTCTTTCCCTTTTTTTTCTTTTTTCTTTTTTAAAAATTGATTATAAAGTAATATAGATTTTAATATTTGTTGTTCATCATCTTCACTTTCAGAAGAAGAAGAGGGAAAAGAATAGTCTAAATCATCTTCTTCTTTTTCAGAATATTCCAAATCTTCCTCGCTATTTTCTAATTCTTCTTCGTTTTCACTTTTTTTAGATTCTTCTTCTTTTTCTTCTTCTTCTTCCTCTTCTTCTTCTTCTTCATTTTCTTCTTTTTCCTGTTTGTTATTTTGTTTTTGTATTTCTTCTTCTTCTGTTTCCATGTTCATTTTTTAACCAAATTTTGAAACAAGTGGATAAACAATAATGTGTTCCTTTCTTAAATGCAATTTTTGATCGACTAAAAAAATTCCTGATTTTTTCTTTTTTTCTTTCTTAGAAGAATAAGGTTTAATTTTTTCTTTTTTTCTTACGCACTTTAAACACTTCATCTTACGATTATATATCGTACAATAAACGTGCCGGTGTTTTTATACCCACCACTTTTATTTCATTACGAAATTCACCAACAAAAAGCATTGTACCTGCAACAGTATTTGCTGAAAATTCAATATGTGCATTAACCACCCCACTTGGACGATTAGGTAAAACGTTTAGATGTGTATCATGATTTGAAGTTAAATCAAATGCAATGATTGCATATCCATTTATAAAATCTTGATAAGTAATTGGCATTTCGGAATGTTTTCTGTTAAGAACATCTCTTAATTGTTGGTACGCTTCAACTTGATTTTTCAATGTAGACACAGTTACATTGTTTACAGAAACGGTAAAACTTGAATAACTTTCCCAGTTAAAATTAAACACGTTTGTTCCAAATGTCCCGTTAAAATTATTTTGCCGAGAATATAAACAAAATAAACGAACAGGACAACTCCCATTAAAAATATCATTTTCAATAATTGATCTTCTTCCCGCAGGAATAGTTGATGTAACTGTACGAAATGTAGTTGTATAGTATTTGGCTTCTTGTTGATTTTTAACAAATGATGTATTCAGTGCATTAGTTAATTGATCTTTTGGTTTAAAAATAGGGATTTTCATTTTTAAATTTTCTAATGAAATTTTCGCATCTGCTACAGCTAAATCGCCGTGATTGGCACCCATACATATTAAATTATTATTTGCTCTTGTTAATCTTATTTCAGTTTTAAAAGCCGTCGGAAGAAATATTTCACCACCACCATCACTAAAACACGCGAGATCAATTTGATCTATAAGCGTAGCAGTTGTATTGAGTGTAAGCAGACGTCGGGCTGTTCCACCCACATTATTACCCGCAACAGTGTTCATTTCACCATGGGTATCAAGATACGCACCATTCACTTCTTTTGAATCCTCGTACATTGACGGTGTTTCACGTGTAAGAAAATAAATATACGCTCCATAAAAACTAAAATTACCAGCAGGTGTCACTAAATTGTCATTTAACTTTAATTCTGTTGTTTTCCAAAACGTACGTAACGGTAGAGGAGGTAGTATAATATTTGCATTCGCTCCCCCTAGGGTATTATCAGCTTTTCTAATAGAAATATCAGCCATTAATTTTGCATCACTTGTTTTCATTAATCCTACACTATTTCCATGTCTTGTAAGTGTATATACATCTGAATATGGGTCTTTTGGAATGGGGAAAATTTCATCTGTTCTTGTTTCCAAAAAAATATCATTAAAAGGTGCTGAAGTAAAAAATTGTAGCAGACTACTAAACAATGTATCATGTTGATCGATCTCTTTTTCTACTGGATCATCCATTTAAAAAATTTTTATTTGTTTTTTTTTTCAAAAAAAAATTTATACGTTAATTTTTAATATTTTACTCGCTGTACCCAAAAGCTGAGGAAGAAACATTCCAAGTGCCATTCCTGCCCCTAAAGCACCTCCTTTTTGTAATCTTTTTCTTCTTCTTCTTCTAAGTTTTTTTGTTTTTTTTGTTGTTTTTTTTAATGCAAAATATATCTTTTTTACCCATTTTTTTAACGTTACAGTAACACAGATAGATAACAACTAATTTTTTTGTGAAAATTTTTTTATTTTAAACAAATAAATACAGCTTTTTTTAAAAAAAATTAAAGTAAATAAACGAATACAATTTCAAAAAATATATAAAATATGAATTAATTATTTAAATTATTACATTTTTTTTACCGTGATAAAATTCGTAAAAGATTGGGATCAATGTCAAGTTTTCTTTTTTTTTTTGGCTGTTTTTTTAAACTTTTATCATAAACTTCATTCATATTATTAGGTAATCCTACTTTTCCATCAAGTAAAATATCTTCTTTCGTTACTTTTTTTTTCTCTCGCAACTACAAAATGGTTTGATTGATAATGTCCACCATTTCTTTTTCCATTTAATAAATCTATGAAATCTTTTTCGCTTAATTTACTCATTCTTGGAATAAATTTAAATAAAATGTTATTTCTTCACCGCTTAACTCTCTACTATTATGATCCTCTTCGTAAGAAATGAAAAACTGAATGTTTTTTTTAGCGTCATCTTCATTTAATAATAAAAAATGCAGTAGTGTTTTTTTATCACTATTTAAAGCAAAAGAGATATTTTTTTCATTGATATAAAATAAAACACGTTTTACAAATAAAATATATTGTTGAGCAGGTGTTTCAATTGTTGATTCTGTATGACTATTTGTAATATTTACAATTTTTAAATTTTTAATATTTTTCTGTTCTAAATTTTTTTTGAATCCAGAAAAATCAATTTTTTTTGAATATAATAAACGAAAATTTCCCTTTATTCCCTTACATTCAAATGAGTTTAAATTCCATAACGTTTTATTATCATTATATGATGTAGATGAAAAAGGATATGTCACTTCATAATTTTTAATGCATAAAACATGATTTTTTTCTACCAGCTTCACTTTAAGCATAATGAATTATTCCTTCAATATTAACAGTTCCTGAATCAAAGGGAATCAATGTACCTTCACTATCTTTTAATGTAATATGTAACGAAGAAATTTTTGTTTTTTTAAATTTCCTTTTAACTGAAACTGAGGGCGAATAAACAATTAATTCACCGTTTCCTTTCCCTTGTTCAGACTAGCGAATCGGTACAGTTGTTAATATCTCCGATGATGTATCACCCACCAAACCTCTTTCCAATTCTTCGCAATAAATAAATATTTTATCCACCCCGTCCGAAATATCGGGTAAATAATCAGCAAAAATCGACTGAGTTGTCGTTGATACTTCTTCTTGATCGACGGTTTGCTTAAAATTGATTGTTTCTTTGCTAAATCCTAACATAAACGCCAATTTCGTTGAAATATTCAATGCGATATCGATTAAAAAAATTTTTTATTTTATTTTCTACCGATGAAGACGATAAATGAAACTCACTTAAATTACCACCATCATGTGCTTTTCCAGTTGACGAATGAAATTGATTTAACCAATATTCAGCATATATATTTGCACTAATTTTTATTTTCCCGTTATTGTCAAATGTAAAAAAAATATCATATTCATTTAATGCGTTATTTAAATAATTTATTAGTCTTTCTAAAGTGTAAATTCCCTCCGGGATGATAAATTTTCCACTTTCTATATATAGATTAGTGTCTTCATATATGCCTTTATCATTTTTTTTAAACCATTGATATTGTAAATGAAGAGTAAACCAACATTTATCATCAGTTACATTTTTGGTTGTCACAGGATAGGTAATAGTTGATACTTCAAAAAATGCTTCACGATTTAACGCATTGATCGGTTGAATTAATTTCATTTCAAAATTGTTTGTGTAATTAATCCTTCCTTCTTTTACGGTATTACTTAAAATGTGTAAATGCGTCATATTTTCTGTAATTCCTCTCGGTAAAATATACCTTCTATCTTTTCGTTATTTAAATCTTCTAATTCGTATGTTACAGGGTCCGTAATTAACACTTTTTTTATTTTAAAATTTTCATTTGTCCATCGACGTAAACTACTTTTTTCAAAAATATTTGTTTTTGTACGTGCAATACGTACAAGAGTTCCTTCCTTTAACAACTCCTTAGTAAAAATAATAGGCGAAATCATTTTACGTAACATTATATTCTTCAATTTATTCATTTTTTTTTTTCTCGCGATAAATATCATGAGGTGAAAACCCCCCCAAACTCTTATGGGGTGATTTATTATATCTATCGATAATAATAGGGAAATAAGAAAAATAATCAAAACTTCCCGTCAATGTTAAAACACGGCGTGTCATTGTTTTCAAAGTTTGAATTACTCTTTCAACATGAGATGCTTTAATCTCTCGGTTATAGGTGTGAAAAACAGAAAATCCATATTTTTTACTCAATTCTTTACGAATTATTTGAAATTCAGTTCTTTCATCACATTGAATCTTTTCAGACGAATCTTCCTTTTTTTAAATCTTCTCGAATTTATTTGCAGTATTTCTTGCAGTTTTTTTTTTTTAACAGTTCAACCCATACATATCTTGAATAAACATCAATACACACAAGCCAATAACGATATTGATTATTATAACGTGATAAATCTTTATTTTCAGCTAAATCAATTTCCCATTGTTGATTTTTTTCATTTACGTGTATATTTAAGCGTCTATATTTCTTTCTATTAAGTTTATGTTGTCTATATTTTGATAATTCTTCTTCATTTAATGTTTCTCCCTTCAGTAATCTTGCAGCTTTTTCGATAAATTCTGGAGAAAATTTCAGTTTTTTTTTACTCATTTTCTAAAAAAAAAACCAAATAAAAATTTATTTTTTTTTATATTACGATTTTTTCAATCGTTTTTTTAATCTCTTCTATCTCACCACTTCGTATCATATTAACAAAATCAACTTTATCTTCGTCTTTTAAGAGTGTGTTCATCTCGTCATTATAACGACAAATACAGTCTTCTAAAGATAAATTAGTCAAACTTTTATAATACATTAATTCCACTAAAGCATTTTGATTTATAGTTTTTGTTGACGATGTTGACGGTTGATTTTGCTGATATTCAATACTTTTTCTTTCTAGTGTTTGTTGGTACTCACTTTCATTTTCATTGTCGTCACCGTCTTTCAACTTTTTCTTTTGCGGTAATCCTTTTTCTTTTTGCTTTCTTTTTCTCGTTCCACCATTTGCATTACCATTTACGGCGTGGTAAAATTTACTAAGGCCACTGCAAATAGTATGCAGGTTGTGATTCTTCTTAAAAAAACAACTACCCCATTCATCGCTCCACTGATCGTTTTTCTCTGGGGCAACTTCTTCTTCACACGCTTCATTGTCTTCGTTGAACGACATGTCGTCGTCAGGTAATTCGAGCACTTGTTTTTGGCGTACAAGTTCACCCCCACCGAATTCGGTTGACCGTAAGACAAGACGCTGATTTTCGTTCTTGTAATCAGCGTATTCGGCGACGACGATGAAATTTTGCCCTCCTTTAAATAAACTCCCCATTTCACCGTTCTTACTTGCACCACTGGTTTGCAGTACGTTAACCAGATGCGGAATTAGCTCCATGTCTAGTTCCATTTCAGATTGCATGGTGAATTTTAAACACTGTTTGCTTGTGGGATAAGCCTTTCCCAGCATAGCTTTTCCATTCTTCTTCTTTAACGCTACTATTTTACGTGTGTAATCGGGATAATTTTGTAGAACTGTTTCGTTTGATGTATATTGCTTTAAGTAAAGCTCCATTTTTCGTCTGTGTTCACGATTGAATGATAAAAAAGTCTAACACCATTCCTATTTTATAGAATTTTTTTTCCCAAAAAAATTATTTTATTTTATTTATTTTATTTCAATCCAAATACGGTAAGAGATTTATTATACATTTTTATACAATCTTCTATAAAATTATCTGAAAACTGGTTATTCCTGCATAAAAAATCTATACAATCTTTTATAAATATCTGACATACAGGGAATTGCATAAATATATAATAAAAAAAATGTTGTGTCATTTTTTTTTACTTCTAAATAAAAACTAGCACTGATGTTGACTGTACGATTGAAAATGAAAATGAATGTAATTAGAAACAAAACAATTGCACCGGATATTATATCAATGAATACAATATGATGCCTTGGGGTGTCATGTGGCGCTATATGATACCATATGGCGTATATTGGATATATGACACCATGTGGTGCCATATGGCATCATAGCGCATATATTTCCATATATGTTTGGAAAAAATTTTCTTGTTTTTCTTGAATATTCCATATATGGATACACACCATATATAGTTAAAATGCTTTGTCTCGATTGGTTAAGATAAAACCCTGTTTTTTATTATATATATCCCCAAAACAATTTTTTTAAATAGAACCGTTGAAAACATTTTATGAAGCACACTGAAGAAAGATACAATATAGAAAAAATGGCTTACAATATAGAAAATGTTCTAAAAGTAATCGCTAGTAAAGAATTTGACATCAAACTTCTAACTGATGGTAAGTAAAAAAAAGATTTTTTTCTGTTTATACTCTGATTTATACTTATGGGTTTTTTTCGGGTTTTTTTTATCTCTTAGCTCTTAAAACAAAAGAAATGTTATTGGAGAAAGAGCAGTTGATAGCTGTATCAAATATGGAAGAAGAAGATGAATCAGATTTTTGTTTCCCTCCTGAACCAAGACCCAATCTTCATGACTTTCTTGAAAGAGAGTTAGAACAGCAAGAACTAAATACGCCATTAAACACACCGTACCCGTGTGTTCCTGATTATCCTGAATCAATAATAGAAACATTTACCCAGGAAATTCCGCTGTCGTCGATACTACTACCACCATCGTTGCAACCATCAACGAGTCAAAATGAGTCAGAAATTATTATACCCTCCCTACTATCACCACCACCACTGGTTCCACAATTTCCTCACCCACAACACCCTCCAGTTATGGTACCATATAAACAAATACCCTTACGTGTTTTTAAAGAAACCCAACCACCCAATTCAGATTCCAGGTACATTGAATTTAAAATACCAAAAAAGCGTTATGGAAAAAATATTAATTTATTGAAGCAGCAATACGATGCAGAAGCAGCAGAAGCAGCAGCAGCAGCAGCAGCAGAAGAAGAAGAAGAAGAAGAAGAAGAAGAAGAAGAAGAAGAAGAAGAAGAGGGAGAAGGAGAAGGAGGAGAAGGAGAAGAAGAAGAAAAAAAGAGATAAATATTTTAAGAAAACATTATATTTTAAGAAAAAAGATAGTGTACATGAACGTTTCCCAATATACACGTGTAAAAATGAAGACATGATAGTGACTGCAGAAAATAAATTTAGGGAGGTAAAAAGAATTTTTATGATAAAAAAAAAGGCAATTCAGAAATTATCGTGTATAAAAGAAAAATTAAGTGACTTAGACTTAGTTGAGATGAGATATAGAAATGAACTAAAGAAATCAGACAATAAGAAAGTAAAGTTGAATAAAAAAATTTAAAAAACAAAAAATGTGTGATGGATATCATTGTTGAAGAACTCAAAAAACATGGTATCGATAAGGGAGAAAATATTCTGGAAAATGCAATCGAAAAATGTATTTTAATAAATAAACAGCTTCTACATACAACAAAAGATTGTATTGTTAACAGCAATTTAAAGTTAGAGACAATTTACCGTGGTATGGGACGGAATGAAATTGGTCAAATTATTATATTTTATTCTCTCATCGAAATTTATTACCAAGAAAAAAGGGATAAAGAAGAAGATATAATCAAACATTTAACAAGATTAACAGTAGACGATTTCAAACGCTCGACAAAACAACATATCCTTTTTCCATTTTATCAAAAGCAAAAAAAAGACAAAGCGTTAAGTACAATATTTATAGGGTCTTTATCATTGGGTTTTATCGCTGGAGCTATTACGTTTTTATTACAGTAAAAAGAATGAATAAGAAAGAGTTGGAATTCCATTTAAAACTCAAAATATTCTCATATGACATTATACAAATGGAAGAGAATGAAGAAGATTTGGATTTTTGGTATTCTTGTGGGAGATTTGTTCAAGCGTTAAATGACTTTTTTTGTAAAGTAAAAGAAAGAGAAAAAATGGTAATAAGTGAAATATGTATTTTCCTTCACAAACGTTGTATGAAGAATGGAGGTGAATATTCAAAATCGAGAAGAATTGTTGGAAATCATTACCCCCCAGATCCAGACTTCATTGAAGAATATATGAAATTATTAAACAAAAATAAATTGTTTTACTCCTTACACTAAATCACTAGCTACACGAATGTATTTTTCTCTTGAATATATTCATCCGTTTTCAGATGGTAATGGGCGGGTAGGAAAAGCTTTATTCGCAATATTAAACAACAATTTATTTTGTAAAGTTAAAACACACAAACAGCATGAAGAATTATGTAAAGAACTAGAAAGATTAGAACGTAATGTTTACGTTTTCGAAGATAGAGAATGTAAAATTCATAAATTTAATAAATTGCAAAATATTTTACAATAAAAAAATTATCACCATATAGGGTATGTAATAAAGCAGTTTTTTTGTTTTTTTTCCGATATATATCTGTCTTTGTATTTATCTCTTAAGCACAGTTTTTTCTTTTTTCCAGTTTTCATCCTTCTTCTTCTTTAAATATATCACAGTCCTATCAGGATATTCGCAAAAACAACATTCTGGTATTGTCTCTGAATTACGAAACTTTTCATTCAACTTGTCTGCAAAATGACTTTGGGTATAATAAAGAGTAAAGATACATACGATCATGACAAACCACTGGTTATACTTCAACATCATCTTTAATCTTTGATAAAAAAATTATTACATAAAGTGAGTGAGCGAGTTTATATATACTCACTTCACTATACTACCCATACATTTTTTTTCATTTTAACAACAACATTTTTCATTCATTGGGTAAAATATAGATAAATTATTAATTTCCGGCACTTCAGGTAATACAAAATTTACATAATCTTCTAATTCACTTTCAATATTCTCACAACAATATACACATATTTGACAAGACTCATATTGCGTTTTAAAATCTATAATGGGTGGGTCAGAGATACGGAAAGTGTGTAACGATAAAATAAAATTTCTCTCAACATTTTTTTCCTCCTCACTCATTTTTCTATTTAAATTTTCCATTTTATAACATATCAGTTCGATATAGGATGTACATTCGTTCATACAATTTTTATAGCGGCATTTAATTTGCGTTTCATAAATATCATCATCTATTTTCAAATATCGTTCTATGTATTTATTTATTCGTTCAATATTATAGTTAGCGCTGGATTGTCATGCTAATACTCCGTCAGGATTATGTTGTTTACAAAAAAATATAAAACATGCAATTAGATTATAAACCATTTCAAAATCAACTTCTTGGTTAGAAATAGAGATACAGTTGAAGAAAAAATAAGGTGATACAGAATACAAAAAAAAAATAGCTGTTAAAGCTCTCTCACCATATTGCGTACGAATATGAGAGACTAATTTATATTTTCTTGTCGCACCACCGTACGCAAAAGGCGTATTCATTGAATTTGTATTTTCATTTTTACAACCCGTTAAATGATAATTATCTCTTTGCGTAACTGTATGATAATTACGTAAAAGCTCAAAATAATATTCCTTAACTACATCAGGGTTTTGAGGGAAAAGCGAACAACATATGGAACTATCGCGGACCAATATCAAATCTCTTAAACAAGAAGATAGTCTCACTGCCCAACGACCGGTTCTTTCAGACATATTAGGTATTAAATATCGTTTTAGATTGTTGTCTATAGTGACATAAGGTAAGAGTTCTTTGTCTTCTTTTTTTTCATCACCAGGTGTTCCTCTATACAACCATAAAGGATAGAGGTGTCGAGTACATCCGAGTTGCAGGATGTCTTCTCTTTCAATCAATCTTATAAAACCACCTTGATATATATCCAATAGACCAAATAACCAATATAATATACCAATTTCACGATTACGAAATTCACGAAATTCAGGAACAATAATAAGAATCGTTTTCAAAATACATTCTTCGTCATTGTCATGTTTTATTCTTTTAGTATTTTCACCTCCCAATTCTGATTTGGCGCGTTTACTCATGTCTCTTCCTCATCCTCTTCTTCAATAATTTCTTTAAAAAAAAAGTAATTGTCTTCACATAACTTTCTTTTATGAATAGGACAGTTTAACATTTTAATTGCGTTATTGATATCACACTCTCTGACAAATTCAATTTTACAATGTTCGTTTATGTCTTCCTGAAACCGCTCCAATACTGTTTCATTGTTTATCTTCAACTCCTTAATCACTCGTGAATAAAACAATTCCATTTTTTCTTTAAACGAAATATCACATCCCCATTGCAATATTTATAGTAGGCATCATTTACCATATCAACAATAACTTCAATGTAACATAGGGTTAAAACATTACCTATTTCTTCTGTTTGTTTTTCTTCCTCAGTCTCTTTTCTTTTCTTATTAAGATCACATGAGATTGAACTGACAAAGCTACGTTTTGCAGCCATCTTTTACTGAACAATGAATTTTTTTTACAAACTGTATTTATAGTTTTATTTATAATATTTTATAAAATATCAAATATAGAAATCTCAACCCAAATATGGATGTTGAAACACAGAGGGAAAATCAAAATAAAAAACCGTTTTTATTTCTGTAAAACCTGCAGTTCAAAAAAAACATCTGCGAACATATCATATATTTGAATAATTTATTTACATCCGTTTTACCAATATGGTATGGAAATAGATATATATGTTTTTACAAAAAAACAGCTGTTTACTATGGTAGCGAACATACCGAATATGGTAGTGAATAGAAATATTCGTTTTTACCAAATAACTTCCCGTTTACAATGGACGTAAAACATACCAAATATGGTTGTGAATAGAAACATCCGTTTCCTAGGATATAGGAACATACCAAATATGGTAGTGAATAGAAATATTCGTTTTTACCAAATAACTTCCCGTTTACAATGGGGGCAAACATACCAAATATGGTTGTGAATAAAAACATCCGTTTCCTAGGATATATAGGAACATACCAAATATGGTAGTGAATAGAAATATTCGTTTTTACAGACATTTATAAAAAAAGATCTGAAATCCATCAAATTTCATTCAAAACTCAAAACTCGAAGAACAAACAAGAAAAAAATACTAAAGATGTCTACTTCTACTTCTACACCGTTGGTTGAGAAATATTATAATGAAACATGGTTGAATAATGAAATGTTAATAGAAGACTGGATATACGAAGATAATTTTTGGGTGAGAAGAACCTGTACCAATGGGAAAACTATATTCGTGTTCACAAACAGAAAGGCAAAGAATTTTAAAGAAATTCACCATCTCTGCCGCAACATTTCGGTAAATTGGGGATACCCCGTACAAAAAGAAGAAGAATAAAAAAAATCAGGAATAAAAACAATTTTTAATGAACTATATATCAAGAACTATATATATATCAAGAACTATATATAAAGAACTATATATCAAGAACTATATATCAAGAACTATATATCAGGAACTATTAACAATAACTATCGATTTTTTCTAAAATGTCTTATTACGTTGCTTAAAAATGTCTGATTGTTTTTTTATTTTACTTATATATTTCCGTTATCACAACGAATATCGTATTGAATATCTTTCACAGCAACGCGTACACACGCTTCTATCTCTTTTCTCTCTTCCTCTTCTTCTCTTATTTTCCCCTCTTGATTTTTTCTCTCCATAGTCATGGTATGAGATATTACGTTTACCAAAGCATCCTTTAAATCATTCGTCATCTCTACTTCATTTTTTCTTATATTCTTTTAACTTTTCATTCACAATTTGTTGTAAATCTAACACGAAGTCTTCAATATCGTTGATTAGATGATCTTGAAGGAAACAATATTCCTCTACGGTCCCACAGCACGTATGATCCATCAACTTATCATCCGACATCGTGTATACAAAAAAAATAGAATGTGGTTTATGCTTCTTATATATAATCAATCAATGGAACGAAAAATAACCCAAAAACACAGATAAAAAAGATGAATTCAAATATTCTGAAAAAAAAATATTCAAAAATGAGGCTAAAAAAAATAATGAGAAAACATAAATGAACGTAAACGAAAGTAAAAAACGCATAAATATTCATAAACGAAAGTAAAAAAAAGCATAAAAAAGCATAAAAAAGCATAAATAAGCAAAAAAACAGAAAGATTCTAATAAACCATATATAAAGCGAAAAAAAATATACCTAATATGGATTTGGGATGTAATCAAAAAATTATAAAAGGCGATAGTATTGAAATAAATAAAAACATACGATGTTTTTTTTCCAAGAAAAAAGATGGATATATACAATTACGATGATGAAACTAAGCTTAAATGCGAACACTGTTTATTTGAAGTAAGTGTACTACCCGCTGGTTCTCTCTACAGATGGAAAGACACATATCAAAGACATCTGTACAGTTGGATTAATATTCCGAAAACAAAAAAAGAAATCTTCACGTTCCCGTGCTTTAAATACCATTATCAATTTTCAGATTTAGCGGGGTCAACTATAACCTATGGAATGAGTCTCAACTATGCCTTAACGCAGGACACAGAAGGTGTGAATAATCTATTTACAGTAGAAAAATATTCTGGAAAACTTAAAAAGGAACTTGGTGAACCACAACCAATAAAAACAATAGATGCTTTAAAACATATTGCCTTCGATATAGATCAAGAATCACAAATACATTATCATATCAGTAAAAATGAAGAAAACTGTTTTTTAATTTAACTAGCCATTTTATTAAAAAACGAAAAGAAATCGAAAATACTTTTAAATCTTATATTTAATTTAAATTGTATACATGTTAGAATTAAGCATCAACAAATCATTAACAAGATGATAAAAGCTAGATCTAGAAAAAGAAAATTAGTTTATTAAAGTCATGTATATATTTACTCCTTATTTGTCTCTACTGCTTCTCTCTTTCGTTTCATTGATTGTTCAACAAACTTCGCAAGATCGTCTGAATGTTCAATATATCGTACAAGTTTTACTTTTGCAAGCTTCCCACCCACAACAGTTTTTATCTGTCGTTTCATCCAGAACTTTATTATCGATTTAAGCTCTAATTCGATATCATCATTAAGATTAACTTCCACCAACTTTTCCTTCAAGATTTTCTGTATATGGCTTGCTATTTCTTCAACATCACCGTCTAATTGTTCTTGAACAAATTTATGTGTCGCTTTAACATCAATTACTCGAACATCCGTAACTTTTGTCGAAATTAATGAATCGATTCTCGATATATTCTCCTCTAACATCTCATTCGTTTGGTTTTTTTTCTCTCCCTGTACTTTATTATACCTTTCAATTCTAATATGATGTCTACGTAAAGATTAATCTCTAATAATAATATTAATATCAGATCTTTTTCCCTCTGATTCATTTGGTTTTTGTAATTATTCTTCTTCGTTCATGGGTTTATATATATATATATATATCTTTTACCAAATATGGTTGTAGGAAAAACAAAAAAATCGTTTTTTTTAGCGAAAATATATTTATTGTCTACTCATCATCCCAAAATCCAGTACAACGTCCTATATCCACACTAAAATCATAACTCTTCTGAGATAACGTCCAATAATATTTATACGTAGGAATTGGTGTAATTCCTTCCGTGTTCACCGTTTCAAAAAAAACTTTATCTTCATACTTCTTGAAATAATCCTTTTTTACATCAAGTACCTTGAGATGGGTACCAAAACAGCTCCCCAGCATTTCATATATTCCATCAAAACAAATAAATGTTGCGTTAATGTTATTCACATCCATTTCCTTTACCAACATGTTTAATGCGTTTGTATGATGATGATATCTTACATTCACCGTAAAATTACATCTTTAATATAAGCCTGGGAAAACATTCAAGTTCACGTGTTGTTTTATTTGGATAAAATGAATAAACATTTTTTTTTTTTTTTTTTTCATCTTTTTCCTCTTCATTTTTTTTCCCTTTTAATTCTGGTTGAATATCAAGCAAAACTTCTAGATCATGTATATATGCATCTAATTCTTCTCGCGACATATTTGCAATTATCCAATTGAGTATTTTTTCACCCCGACACATTACAACCAAAGTATTTTTTGCCACTGTAATATTTCCCTTCAACGCGAAATGGATACAACAACTTGGATATAGTAAAAGTTGGGCACCGTCGATTTCTTCTTCGTTTAATACTTTATTTTGTGGTGTTCCAAACCCACATCTGTCAGCAATAGATGAACATCCTGTAATCCCACATCTTTCAGGAAAGGGTTTTTGACTAATAAAATTTAAAAAACCTTGAAACTTAAAGGATAAAGCATCAATCACCTTTTTACTCATTTTGTTTATTTTTTTTTAAAACTTCTTTACATACAGTAGATGAAATAAAATAAAATAGATTTTTCCTCTTTAAATAGTAGTTTAATAGCATAAGTAAAAAATTAGCCCGTCCTACACCCATATATGGGTATAAAATAAAAAAAATAATAAACAATTATTTTTTTTCATACAAAAAATCCAAAATCATACCATATATGGATATATCCGGGGATAATATTTGTAAACGGAAGTGATCAGCGTGAGTAAAACGGAAAAAGTATTTTTACAGCGGGAAAAAAACAAAACATACCATATATGGTCATCGTGGATAGCCCCACCGGAAGGGGCGTCAATCAATATACACGGCCATATACGTCACGACACACCCGCAATCACTTCATTCGACAAGATGGTAGTGTGTCGTGCAGAGCTCTGTCTCTTCGATCGGTGAGAAAAAACTTTTTTTCTATGTTTTTTTCTTAAATCTCTATATACATAGTTTTTTCTACAAAAATTTTTTATAAAATTAAAATAAATTTTGTTTCTCTAAAATTCTTAAAATATGCATGGTATGTGACACACATACACGTAAGAAAATAGTGAATATGTTCCGTGAACGCGTCTACGTGTATCGATCCCACACACGTAAGTTCTCTCTCAAATACATTTCACTTTTTTCTATTTTTCAATTCATTTATTTTTCTAGTTTTTTCGAAAATACCAATCCACCCTCCTAACCTACTAAAAATTCCATATATAATAAGGAGCCAACACCTACTCTCGATCTCCCCCAGTACAAACAATATAATCAAATCTTTTTCCGATTTTTTCATTGGCTAACCAATTATCATACGAGTCTGGCATTGGCTTAGAGCTAGTGCCAGGCTCCAACACATTAAAAAAAGTAGTATTATATATACCACTACTTTTTCTGAGAAAATCTTTTTTGCCTGGGTAAACATGTACTCGGAATAGTCTGCCTCTTCGATTCTGGCGACAGGTGAGGTTGTACGTCTGAAGGAAGACAGCATTTTACGCGTTGCTGCGTCCCTTCTTTAAATCTTTGTAAAATTGAAGTTCTTAGTGTTTCAAAAAATTCCTTTTAGTTTATAGAACTTGCATATGTCCTTGCAGCAAGGCGTTCTCACAAACATACCGATCAGAGTTTTTGATCAACAACTCTTTCGATATTGGCAATAATTGTACAAGTTGATCTTGCAATTCGGAAGCTTATTTTCCTCCCAACGAACGCCTTTTTCGGGAATTTGGTTCATCTCTTCCGCATATAAAGCATCCGCGTGTTCTAAAGACTTCCAAGATTTGTTGACGAGGAGTTGCCATATTTCCAACGATCAATGTTGCAATCCAATGTTCGCGCCATAATCTTGTCCTTTTTAGTGAAGCGCGAAATTGACACGAATATTTGCATAATTATACATTATTAAAATATTAACCCAATACGTCACGGACAACGAATTAAGCCGATGCACCCAGCCGTTGGTTAGGCGAGGGATCGCGGGCGCACAGAGACCCAACGGCCGGAATCTGAGTCTACGCTGACGGGGGACCCGAGGAAACAGCGTTATCTTCAGCACCAACCCTCAGAAAGGCTGGTATCGTTACATTGGTGACAGTCACGCATGTTGATGAATTCCACTGCCATCTTAACTCCGTTAACGCGCATATTCAATTTACCTTTGAACGAGAAACGGACAGATCACTTCCTTTCCTTGACACCTCTACCACACGACAAGAAGACGGCCATGCCGAACTTTCGATATACAGAAAACCCACACACACAGATAAATATTTTAGACTTAAAATCCGCTCACCCTTTACAACATAAGCGATCGGTCGCCCGATCGCTTTTCGACCGAGCTATAAATATTTCCTCTTCCAGTGACAGACAATCTGACGAAATTCAACATGTTTTCCATGCCCTATCCATCAATGGTTATCCTAAGCCTTTCTGAAGAATTGTTTAAACCAAAGCCAGCAATTCACCACCAACCAAGCTCACCAGGGAGAAGATGGAACTATGCACAACACAAATCCGACGAACGAAAACCAAACCCTGATTATGCTACCGTATGTACAAGGCATGTCGGAAAGAATTGCGAGAATTCTCTCAAAACATAAGTAGCAAGTTTGAAAACATATGAATAGAGTGCTCAATACCGAGATTATCGCGATAATCACCTGAAACAAATTTGTAGTGAATAAAATTTTAATGAAGTAACCGAAGTTTATCCTCTTGTCTTACATATATATATATATATATATATATATATATAAGTGAGTTATGGTTCACGAAATGTTAGAGAGTGCTCAACACCATATATAGATAGAGCAAAATACAAAGTATAAAGTATAGTTTTACCTTAAAGTCTTCGCTACCAGAGGTTTCACCCTAAACGGGATCATCAGGCGACTGAAAAAGATCGGTTAGTGGGCTGCTGGTCTATACTAAAACACTCAATTTCCTACACGAGAGGATCAAAAAGATGCAATTTATGTTTGGACGAAAAACTTTTCATCATGAAGGCAGACAAACAACTCTTACTAAACAAAAGATCAGAAATAGTTTCGACGTGTCGGCACAAAAATAGATTTCGGATCAACAACCTAAACAATCAAAGGAATGCGCGCAACGTTTCGACGCCCACACCCACGCTCCAAATGAATCCGCCGGACGTTTCGACGCCCACACCCACGCCCCAACTAACGCATTTAAGCAGCCCACTAACCGATATTTTTCAGTCGCCTGATGATCCCGTTTAGGGTGAAACCTCTGGTAGCGAAGACTTTAAGGTAAAACTATACTTTGTATATATATATATATATATATATATTATATATATATATATTATATATATATATTATATATATATTATATATATATTCACTGAGACTGTATAATATTTCGTATAATAATAATAGTATATTATTTCGGAGGTGAATATCCAAGGAAGTTAAAACACACGTTTATAAATGTATTAGTTTATCTTATCTTGATCTTGGAAATTGAATGTTGAATCCGCCATTTTGAAAATTAACATGCATCAAAATCTTAATTCCGAGGGGAGACTGGAACGAGTTAACTCAATTTAGTTGGGAAAAAGTCCCAGACTCCCCTCGAAAACCTCTTTCTAGTGATGTTATTTTGTGATGTTATATTCACCGCCTGGCGCGGTGAATATAATGATTTATGAAGAAATTTTTAACCAATCAAATGTCCGGAATCTTTATATTCACCTCTGAAATTATACTATATTATATATATATATTATATAATTACTTACATAAATTAAAATTAAAAGAAATCGCCTAAATTAAGTCCCATAGGTGTAAAAGTATTAAGTTTGTAAGTCCAGAATCCTTCACGTTCAATAGCGTTATTAATATCCGTCTTATCAATAATAGTTACACAAACATCAGAAAGTCCCTCATGGCCAGCACTATAAAAATGGCGTAAAGATGCTCGCTGGCAATATTACTTTGTCCTTTACCAAATCTAATTAAGCTACTCTTATGGTTATTAAAACGTTTACGGAAAGATGTTATAGTGCTGCCCACATATTTCTTATCACATTTTTTACATGATAGCAGATAAATAACACCGGAAGAATCACAGTTAAAATTATAATTAACAATAATAAGTTGACGTGGCAGAAGAATCCACAAAGGTACGCCCCTCGATGACAAATCTACAAATTTGACATCTAGACTTTCCACATGGGAACATACCCGTAGACTCCACTGGACAACGTGTACGGGGAAGTTTGGCCCGCACTAAAGAATCTTTAATATTTTGAGGACGTATAAATGAAACAATAGGTTTATCCGAAAATATGGCCCTGGTGGCCGAACAATTGGATAAAGTAGGCTGGAGTTCCTGAAGAATGGATGAAACCTTTGACAAAGAGGGATGGAAATTCAACACCAAGGGAATATTACCGGCCCTCTTTCTACCGTTTTGCTTGGGTTTTAAAATATCATCTCGAGATTTTCGTTTAGCACGCTGAATTTGCGAATCGAGGAATTTCCCTTCATAACCTGTTTTAGAAAACCAAGGTTTCATATCTTCAGCTCTCCTATAAAAATCCTATCATTACTACAAATACGTCTAAGGCGAAGCGCCTGGCTAAAAGGAATAGCACGTTTGACATGGCGAGGATGACAAGATTTACTATCTAAGTACTGGTGAGTGTCAGTAGGTTTGCAATACAAAGCAGTAACAAGTTTACCATCCTTAGCACTCACCAGTACATCTAAAATGATAACGACTTAAAAGAAATAGTATATGTAAACTTAATAGAAGAATGAAAACTATTAAGTTTACTAAGAAATACATCAAGGCGTGCTCGGCCATGAGTCCAGATGGCAAAAATATCATCTAAGAATCGCCACCATATCCAAGGTTTAAAACATAAAGTATCTAGAAAATTATTTTCCAAATCGGCCATAAATAAATTTGCTAAAGCTGGTGGAAATTTGGTACCCATGGCAGTGCCCAACTTTTGATGAAAAATCTTGTCATCAAATTCAAATTTCAAAATAATTATTTTCCGTACGTGCCAGGTCAATTAAAGATGTAGTAGAAACATTAGCGTAAGGTTGATTATTAAGTGCTTTGGTAAGAGCTTCCAATCCCTCATGGTGTGGGATATTGGAGCACAAGCCAACAACATCGATAGTAACTAATATAAAGTCATCAGGTAAAATACCTAAATCATCAAGTTTACAAAGAAAATCAGAAGTATCTTCAATGTACGAAGGAATATGTTTGACCAGTGACTGAAAATGGAAATCCAAAAACTCGGAAATTTTTTCTGTGGGCATACCACTATTAGAAACATTGGGTCTTCCTGGCACTTCACTCTGAACTAAACTTTTATGAATTTTGGGTAACAAATAAAATTTTCCTAATTTAGGACTAGGAACTTGAAGATATTCAAAACAATTTTTGTCAATAAAACCAGAATTAAGAAGCTCAGTTAATTTGTCCAAGATAAGAGAGGCAACATTAACAGTAGGATCAGAAATAACAGAACTATAAACCGTAGAGTCGTTGAGTTGTGGCAATAGGCTTTTTTACAATAATCAACCTTATCCAACACAACCACAGCCGACCCTTTGTCCGCCTGTTTAATAATATCACTATATTTTTTAAGGTCAGAAAGCGCCTGCCTCTCCATGGCAGAAAGATTACAGAAATTGCGGCCCCTCTCATCCACGGCTAATAACCGCTTTTCAAGCTCCTCGAGATATAAATTCAAAGCTGGCTCCGAAATATTAGGTGTCCAATTAGATTTAGTTTTAAATTTAAGATGCAAATCAGAAACATTATTGGTAGATTGACTATGATGAGAAAAGAATTTGCATTTCAGTCGTCTACCAAAATCAAAAATATCCTTCTGTAGCTGGAAACGATTAATATTTTGGGGGGTTGGACAAAAATGCAAACCTTTAGAAAGAATATTAACTTCTGATGATAATGTAAGAATATGACTAGATAAATTGAATACATTTGAAGAAGGATGTTCAGTATTTAAGTCTAAATTATGTCCGTGGGCTTCCTCTTCACTTACTTCATTGTCTTCTTCACTTACTTCACGGTCAGGGTTATCAGTTTCAACAAGTGGTGGATTATTTTCAGAAAAAGGTGGAATACTTCTGGTATTTAGGACAGGTAGAGGTAATAATGGTAATGTAACAAAGCGAGTGTTAAAATTTTCCGCTTCGGCAACTTCATATTGAACACGAGATATATCGCTGCTAACGAAACAGTTGGCCGTGTAGAGTCAGGAATGATTTTGTACCACTTTTTAGAACGTCGGTATTTGAGGCCATGTTCGAGTTGTTGGCATTTTGCCGAAACATCGTTGGAGATCTTATCTGGAATGTCCACTCCCAAGGAAGTAGTCCGTCCAAACGTCAAGCAACTGATCTCGCTTTTTCTCTAAGGAGGCTACCACGAGGTCAACTTCAGATTTTAACAAGGCCACGAGAGACGATTCTGTTTGATAGAGTGGTATGCCCACAGAAAAAATTTCCGAGTTTTTGGATTTCCTTTTTCAGCCACTGGTCAAAGATATTCCTTCGTACATTAAAGATACTTCTGATTTTCTTTGTAAACTTGATGATTTAGGTATTTTACCTGATGACTTTATATTAGTTACTATTATGTTGTTGGCTTGTGCTCCCATATCCCACACCATGAGGGATTGGAAGTTCTTACCAAAGCACTTAATAATCGTTCTTACGCTAATGTTTCTACTACATCTTTATGGCACGTATTGTCTTAGAAAATAATTATTTTGAAATTTGAATTTGATGACAAGATTTTTCATGAAAAGTTGGGCACTGCCATGGGTACCAAATCTGCACCAGCTTTTGCATATTTATTTATCGCCGATTTGGAAAAAAAATTTCTAGATACTTTGTTTTAAACCTTGGATATGGTGGCGATTCTTAGATGATATTTTTGCCATCTGGACTCATGGCCGAGCACGCCTCGATGTATTTCTTAGTAAACTTAATAGTTTTCATTCTTCTATTAAGTTTACATATACTATTTCTTCTAAGTCGTTATCATTTTTAGATAGATGTACTGGTGAGTGCTAAAGATGCTAGTAGTAA
Source organism: Paragorgia papillata (assembly GCA_035771165.1). NCBI lineage: Eukaryota > Metazoa > Cnidaria > Anthozoa > Scleralcyonacea > Coralliidae > Paragorgia > Paragorgia papillata. Next base: position 696,604 of record JAWNZC010000344.1, on the reverse strand, counting down.
TACCCCCCCATATAGGGAGCATACCAAATACCAAAAACCGGCATACCAAAGGGATGCCACCTCATTAAATATTCAACTTATTATTTATTCATTCTCAGGCTCCTTTGGGACCTCCTAACCCTAACCTCATTATTTATGCTTACGTCATTTATTCTCACGCTCCTTTGGGACTTCCTAACCCTAACCTCATTATTTATGCTTACGTCATTCATTCTCAGGCTCCTTCAGGACCTCCTAACCCTAACCTCATAATTTATGCTTACGTCATTATTTCTCAGGCTCCTTTGGGACCATCTTACCCTAACTTTTATCCAACCCCCCTAAACCATAGCTGTTATTCAACCCCCTGGTTTTCACTACGTCATAATCGACTTATTATTTATGCATCGTCATGGTTACCTTTTATCCAACCCCCCGGTGTTCACTACGTCATAACCAATAGCTCTCTGACCGATTTCCGAAGTTCTGGGTTACCGTATTTGTTCGAATAAGCGCCGCGGCGCTAATTAAATTTTTTGCGCCTGACATGCGGCGCTTATTCGAGGGCGGCGCTTATTTAAAAAAAGAGACAAAGCATTTTCTATTCTGAAATTGTTTATTTTCTGGCTGTGCAATTTGTGGCTAACATAACTTTTAGTTTTCATCATTTGTCTTTGCCTATTAACAGAACAAACAGAACTATTGACTGTAGTCATTGTCCTTTTCCGTACTTTCCACCTGTTTTCAAGTCTTCACTCGACTTCGATGTCACTGTCCCCCTCTTGATCTGAGTCTACAAGCTCCATCGCGGGAGGATACGCCTCTTCCACATCTGAGTCTGTGCATTCGAAAGGATTTGCTATTTCAGGTTCCCTCAAGATTCCTAACTGCGTACGAAGCATTGCTCTTCCGGCGCTACATGGCTGGCCTTCTTTGAAACAGTGAATAAAATCGTCGTTCGAACCGTCCACAGGGAGGTTCAAGGCGCAGCTTCGGAAAGAATTCTTGATAACGTCTGTTGGTAGCTCGGCCCATGCATCCAGAATCCACTGCAGAATAGCTCTCCTCGGGGGAGTTTTCAAATTCCCAGCAGGAGTTTCTTCATGAATTCCGACTGTTCCCAGCCATTCATCGTATTTTTCAGTGCAAGAGGCCTTGAACGGCTTATTCCAACAGACGTCTGGTGCCTGGATGTACTTTGTGCACCCGCCAGGCACAATTACGGGATCAATTTTCTTAGACTTCAATGACTCGGTGATGCTATCCTCCATGTGACACTCGTAGGAATCCCAGGCTAATAGCCTTCGATTGAATGCAAATGCTCCAACTACAGAGTCAACCCAGACCTTGGTTAACTCAGTATTCATCCATCCATTCGCAGAAGTTGCAACAATTGCGCGATGTTGGAATTCTTCTTTCAACTTCGCAACTTCTCGCTTTCCTCCTTTGAATACCACCATAGGTTTCAGTTTAGTTCCATCGGCCTTTGCGGCAAGACAGACCGACACTCGCGCTTTTTCGTGACCGGTAGATTTCAAAGTAATAGTTTTCTTTCCGCGCGTGTCAACAGTTGTTTCTGATATCATGTCACACCAAACTGGGGTTTCATCCATGGCAATTATGTCAGAGGCGCTGTACTTGTGTTTCTCTTGTAGTCTCCTAACATGGATTACATACGATACAAGTTTTCCCACCATTCTCTCCGGATCTTGCTGAGCAACGGAGGTCTTTCGTCTCAATGACAACCCATTTCGCTTCATAAATTTGCGGAGCCATCCTCTGGAAGCTTTAAAGTCTTCGCCGTTCACGATGTTGTTTTCCGTCATATCACGATACGTTATTTCTGCTTTCTTCATTATGAGCTTACACGAGACTCGTAATCCTCTAGCACGCCTACTTTCGATCCATTCCAGCACGACTTCCTCAAGTTTTACGCTCAAAGGTTTTCTACCACCTCCACTCAATCTACTCCGTTGCTTTCCTTTGACAGCCCCAAGCAGGCCTTCGATATTACTCTTGTTAGCTCGCCATTCCCGTATTCTCCTTTCATCAACCGAGAATTGCTTGGAAGCGGGTCGATTCCCTCTTATTTCAGCATAAGCAATCACTTCTTTCTTGAATGAAAGACTGTACTTCTTAATTTTCTTCCCCTTGTGAGAGATTGCGTCTTTACTCAGGTCTGCCATTCTCTCAACCAAGCACGCTATTTGTATGGTTAATTATTAATCAGACATACAACATTGGGTCAAATTTCTTGGCATGCAGTGGCGGTGTAGTGTGTCAGAATTTAGCGCGCTCTTCAAAGCTACAACAATACCATGGCAAGAGCTTCGCCGATTGAATACAAGATGTATTACAGAGTAAGTTTTGAAACAGTTATCAGAGGACATCATGTGTATAAGTATACGTGGACCCCCCAAATCAATGAAATGTTACAGTGCAAAGAAGACACACGTGCTGAAGCAAAGGAATATGATGCTAATGCAATCGGCGTGTATGTGATAAAGCTCGACGCTAACAAAACCCTTGCGGGCCATGTGCCGATAGAACTATCGCACTTGTTGAGCTACTTCCTACAAGCAAACGCCGAAAATCAGCTAGTCGCACAAGTAACGGGGAAGAGAAAGAGGGAAGTTGGACTCGTTGTACCGGCAAAATTCACAGCCTTCACACCAGAACTGAGAAATGCCAGAATTTTGGAGAGAGAACTAAATGGACGAGCGTCAAAATATAGTCACTTTGAAATGAAGAACATTGCCATTAATGAAAATAAATTACCAAAGCTGTTTTAGAATCGCATTACAGTGGTGTTTTTAGTGATAGTCCAGTTGTAAGAGCATAATTTGAGACACGCTGACAATTGACAGACAGATTAGAATCAAGTTCCCGTGGGAAAATAGCATTGCATTTTGCGCTATTGGTGAGGCGAGAGACATTGCGATGTTTTACCCGCTTTGACTATATATGGGATTCTTCGAATAAGCGCCGCACTGGGACCGCGGCGCTTATTCGAGGGCGGCGCTTATTAACTTTTTGGTTCAAAATGCGGCGCTTATTCGAGGGCGGCGCTTATTCGAGGGCGGCGCTTATTCGAACAAATACGGTACGTCATTATCAAAAGGCATTCGACTTATATTCCTTATAAGTAATAGTAATTACCTTTTCATTTATACACAAGTGTTAACTGGTAGTAGGATAAAGTGGGACATGTAAGCATACAGAGCATGCGTACAATAAACTCTAACAAAATAGACGTTCTTTACAAGGAACTAAAGAGAAATTAGTAGACACACTTTATATTTTTATCCTAAATCTTGTCTAGAGGAACATAGTGGGTTTCGAACATTCTAAATGACTGAATCTGGTGAGATAACTTAACTCGAATATTATCTGAATAAGCTATGAATATTATATTAGGGTTAGAACCTAACAGAATAAATCATCCTAGAATCATTCCTAACTAAACCCTCGTTTATAAGTGAAGGAAGATAGAACGAAGAATCACTTTGAGAAGCTGAACATAAGATATGTACGAATCAATCCGAAAAGCCGTGAGCTCAGAAAAAACGTATTGGCACATAGCAACGAAAAGCTTATATATGAATATTATATTAGATATTTGGTTCGCTTTTGAATATTATATTAGATATTTGGTTCGCTTTTGTGATGTTTATACGAAGTTAAAAAGAGTCGCCTTGAATGGTAGCGAATCGTTATTGTAAACTTAGAAGAACATTATTCGACAGCATCGTTGACCAAGCACTTTGAAAAATTACAGAGCTTGGTTAAATAATTCGTCGCTATGATTTAGTATGTTATAAGATTCTTGCACGTGCAGAACACAAAAAGGGAAAAGTCATTAAAGTTACTAATGGCTAAAACATAACCGGATTTCCATATAAGTAGAATATTTCATTCATTTTTGGGGGTGATCATGAACTTTGGGGAATAATAAGGGGCATGAAGAGGTATTAATGTATGGGCAAGTTTAGGCGAGGCGTTGGTGTACCCATGGAGAATGTACAGCGTCGCGTCGTCTCATAAGACAGAATTCAAAGTATTCAGTTTAAAATATTTATTTCTTGGTCCAAAAAATCAAAGCATAGTCGAAAGTGTTATCGTATTTCAAGAAAACACAGTTAACTCTTTCCTGTCCGAATTGGTCTTTAGTATTTTATTCTAGCTAACGCCAGACGATTTTATTCACCTCTGGGGAAGCCCTCGGACACGAATGAGTTAATCAACCGGTTGGAGACAGTCCTGTTGTTAGTTTGGCAAGCGAAGAGTGTGTAAATGATTCTAGCTTCCCCCTAACCTTAGCTGGATACAGTAAATGATGCCTTCAATGAAGAAACCGTTCGGCAAGCTGTTCGAAAGATATTGAAACACTTTCTTCAGAGGGGTTTGCCAGAATATAAACTGTCAGGGGTTAAATGGCTGACTCGGCTATTTTATTAATGTCGTCAAGCAGCTTGTTAACTAATGTTGCTAAGGTTGATATTTGCCTATTTATGCTGACTGCACAAAAGGAGACAAAAGAAAAAACTCATCAAGCTAGAAAATTAATAACTAAACCAAATGCCTGAAAACATTTTATAGATGTGTAAAAGTTGTTCGACTTGGACGTTTTGCTTTCAATATATGAGAATATTTCGTTTGTATTCTTTCAATGATTTGGTGGCTCTTAAAATATTGTAATTTTTAAAATGTGATTTGTTTAAAGAAACACTTTTATAATATGACTAAATAACGAAATAAAGTTTCCAAAATATATAATTTCCTATTTACCATCACACAAAGCTCCTATTATTTACAATCACTCGCTGTTAATCGCAGAATGAATGGAGAAAGTCTTTAGCTTTGGGCGCCTCTACGTGTAAACGATTATTTGCAATGTTCGCAGATAAACTTCTTAGTCCCCATGGGCAGTACGCTTACTCAATCACAACTTAAGCACTAACGTTTCTGTTTCGATTAAATTATTAATATATCTAAAACTGCTTAGTCTCTTCGTATAACATATCCCTTGACTGTTCGAATATCCGCTCGATATAAGCCTTGGGAAATCGTACTATCGTAGATTCTCTTCTTTTCCTTCTTTTCTCCAGTTGCATATTAGCATAAATTGTTAACCAATATGATATTTCATCGTTACGATAAGAGCACCGTTTTTCAAATGTCTGCTTTTCATTCAGACACCAAGGCTCTATCACTTTGTCTTGACATAATATGACCATTCTCTGTAGTGTCTTTCTTTTCTTTAGTTTTAAGAGTGTATATGCTCGAAGTAATTGTGTGTTTAAGGTACAGACGAAATATTATTTGTCTATAGAATGGCTGAGTGCAATGTTTAAGTCCATGTACACTATTGGTGTTAATCACTCATTAGCAATTTAAACAAAAGAACGTGTCTGGGCGAGTTTGGGCGACGTCAGAGCGTAGACAAAGAAATCCTAATTAATATGCTTATTCACGGCGTCGTTGTGTTAAAGTTTAACTATAGAGATTAAATAAGTATCCCAAAAGAAAGGGAGAGATGTAGTGTAGTGAACTGGACACGAACTGACGTCACATGCCACGTGAGCGTGGATATATGAGTAAGGCATAAGGAATGTTGAATTAGTATTGTTGTGAGTGTGAGTGAATAAAGAACGAGGTTTATATTTACTCATGGTGTGAATTCTATACTCAGCGTGATTTATATTGTGCAAAATTTTGTTTCATCAAAGCAAAGACCATCGTACCATCTCTCTCAACGCTAGTTACTTTGTCCTAACAAAAAATGTTCGTGATTATTTATGTTTAGATTTCGTCAAATGAAAGAAACCAGTATTACAAAAACTAGTGTACTCCTACAATCAATCTAAACACCATAGTATTGGAATGACACCAATTATAAGAATTAAAGTTACTGTTGAATCGTTGAAACATTATCTTCTGTACTATGCTGAAGTTCAATAAAATATTTACAATAAAATATTCCTTTGGTACAGGTTAAATGTATAAGTTACCGCGGGTGGTGGGGATATGTTTGGGGGCACCCCAGGGGTATTGGTAGTATCTTTGGGGTGCCCCAGGGTGATGGGGGTATCCTTGAATGGGCCAAAAGGCCTAAACGGGCCAAAAAAGGCCAAATAGGGCCTAAACGGGCCTAATAAAAGCATCTAACATGCCAAAAAAATGTCAAATGCTTTCTGTCATTGCTCGAGTAAACAACTAAACATAGGTCGCACACGTAGAAACTGTCCTGTCTTCGGTTGCGGAAGCACTAATCTTGCAAGGCTAGCAAATCATCTTGATCAAGTACATCACATGGATAACAAAGAACGCGCTAAATGGCTAAAATGGAGTAAAATTGGAATATGTGTACCTTTACAAAGTAAAGAAACTATCGCAGACAGCACAGAACTAAATATGGAGAAAACTTTGAAAAGCATTATAAGGAGACAAGAGGAAATGGCAACAAACTTCAATAATTATCTAAGAGAGCAGCAGGGGGAGTCCGTAAATAATAAACAACGCAAAAAACGGAAAATATCAAAATTCCGTATAAAGAGCGAGCAGTGCTTTGAAAACAGAGAAACAAACGATATATATAAGAAGTGGGTGCGCTAGAAGAAAAACCGTAAACGCAGGACAGTTTATTTAAAAACATTTGTTTATGTAAATAATTAGCTGTCAATATGTACACTGTAATTTGTTATAATATAAAAATAAACTACAAAGAACTATTATGTTGCTCATATTTCTTTATTAATTTTTCTTCAGATAAAATTACACACATATAAAATTACACATCTTTCTTGCACACTAAATAGTCCAAGAAATTTTATTTAACTTAAAACATAATTTAATTTTGGATTAACTCGATAATGTTCTCATAACACATATAGCATTAGTTCAGATTGCTTTTCGTCGTTAAGTTTCTAGACTTTCAAGAAGATACTCCTCGTAAGCCTCCCGAGGATTCTTTATCGTACTCGTTAATTTTACACCAGTGTCTTTTACTTGGTACAGATACTTTAATGGACAGCTAAGCAGAACAGAATAGAAAGAATATTTGGCGAGTCGTCAATTTCCACCGGCTCAACCATTGTCTCTGTAGCGTCTTGAGAGTATTTATTATTGTCTCTTTGGTTTCGTAATTTCAACGCCTGCATCGCTTCGTTGAACTCTATCCAGATACGTTCGTCGACGTTTGTCCTGGTCTCTTCGTACCACGATCTCCATTGCTCATCATCTGCTAGGCAACTGTGTTGTTTCTGACTAGGATGGTTAGTCCTACAACCGTAGCACTTTTCATGACAAAGCTTCGAATATTCTTCCCACAAAGTTTCATTGTAAATAGCTTCGAACATTGAAAACAATTTTTCATATAAACCCTCCATCTCTGCGGTCTTACTCCAACAGCAAATAGCAAGCAAATGATACGCCGAGAAAACCGACGCCGTGAATAAGCATATTAATTAGGATTTCTTTGTCTAAGCTCTGACGTCGCCCAAACTCGCCCAGACACGTTCTTTTGTTTAAATTGCTAATGAGTCATTAACACCAATAGTGTACATGGACTTAAACATTGCACTCAGCCATTCTATAGACAAATAATATTTCGTCTGTACCTTACGTTCTTACAGATTCTCGATTCGATTCCTCATACTCGCGACTTCTCGATTGACTTTACGAGTACGGCAAACCGTTCCGTGTTTACACAACGGTTTTGGACTTTCGAAGACATCTCCTCAATCTAAGTATTAGTAATCAATGGTTACTGCTTGTTGTCAACAAAGGTTTAGTTGTTGCGGTGTTTTTCTTCATGATGAGTGAAGAACAGTACGAAGAAGAAAAATAAAGAATGGAGACGAGCGATAAACCTTCGACTTTACCTACAGGATCATCAGCTTATAGAAAACCACAGGGACGAAGATTTAAACACACAATTACTTCGAGCATATACACTCTTAAAACTAAAGAAAAGAAAGACACTACAGAGAATGGTCATATTATGTCAAGACAAAGTGATAGAGCCTTGGTGTCTGAATGGAAAGCAGACATTTGAAAAACGGTGCTCTTATCGTAACGATGAAATATCATATTGCTTAACAATTTATGCTAATATGCAACTGGAAAAAAGAAGGAAAAGAAGAGAATCTACGCTAGTATGATTTCCCAAGGCTTATATCGAGCGGATATTCGAACAGTCAAGGGATATGTTATACGAAGAGACTAAGCAGTTTTAGATATGTTAATCATTTAATCAAAACAGAAACATTAGTGCTTATACAAACTTTTGAAAAGTTGTGATCGAGTAAGTGCACTGCCCAGGGGGACTAAGAAGTTTATATGCAAACATTGCAAATAATCGTTTACACGTAGATAGAGACGCGGAACACTAAAGACTTTCTCCAGTCATTCTGCGATTAACAGCGAGTGATTGTAAATAATAGGAGCTTTGTGTGATGGTAAATAGGAAATTATATATTTTGGAAACTTTATTTCGTTATTTAGTCATATTATAAAAGCGTTTCTTCAAACAAATCACATTTTAAAAATTACAATCTTTTAAGAGCCACCAAATCATTGAAAGAATACGAACGAAATATTCTCATATATTGACAAGCAAAACGCCCAAGTCGAACAACTTTTACACATCTATAAAATGTTTTCAGGCATTTGGTTTAGTTATTAATTTTCTAGCTTGATGAGTTTTTTCTTTTGTCTCCTGCACGTGCACTCAGGATAAATATGCAAATATCAACCTTAGCAACATTAGTTAGCAAGATGCTTGACGACGTTAATAAAATAGCCGAGAGCCATTTAACCCCTGACAGTTAATATTCTGGCAAACCCCTCTGAAGAAAGTATTTCAATGTCTTTCGAACAGCTTACCGAACGGTTTCTTCATTCAAGGCATCATTTACTCTATCCAGCTAAGGTTAGGGGGAAGCTAGAATCATTTACACACTCTTCGCTTGCCAAACTAACAACAGGACTGTCTCCAACAGGTTGATTAACTGCGTTTTCTTCAAATACGATAACACTTTCGACTATGCTTTGATTTTTTGGACCAAGAAATAAATATTTTAAGCTGAATACTTTGAATTCTGCCTGATGAGACGACGCTGTACATTCTCCATGGTTACACCAACCGCCTCGCCTAAACTTGCCCATGCATTAATACCTCTTCATGCCCCTTATTATTCCCCAAAGCTCATGATCACCCCCTAAAATGAATTAAATATTCTACTTATATGCAAATCCGGTTATGTTTTAGCCATTAGTAACTTTAATGAATTTTCCCTTTTGTGTTCTGCACCTGCGAGAATCTTATAACATACTAAATCATAGCGACGAATTATTTAACTAAGCTCTGTAATTTTTCAAAGTGCTTGGTCAACGATGCTGTCGAATAATGTTCTTCTAAGTTTACAATAACGATTCGCTACCATTCAAGGCGACTCTTTTTAACTTCATACGGTTCCTATACGTATAAACATCACAAAAGCGAACCATCTAATATAATATTCAAAAGCGAACCAGATGTCTAATTGCTGCCGACCGAAGGGAGGCAGCACACTATTCTTGACGTTGCCTCGTGCCCAGTCCTTTTTCCGAGTTATGTATGGCCGACCAGAATCTCGATTTGTTAAATTTTGCGTTTGTTTAATATTTGTCTGTCGGCATTACGTCATCCATATATGAGCTGATGGGACTCAGTGCGCATGTTCCGCTACCACGTTGCCTTCGATATTCAGAGCTTCTCGAAGTTCTTCCTCGACAGAAAATTCACGGTAAGAACAAATACATCATGTCTTTACTAACTTTCTCGTGGAAGTATTCATCAAGGCCATGAAGGTTTCAGTGGCCAGTCTCGAGGAAAGCAGTGCTCTTTCATGAGTTTATCAGCGCTATTAACAGCACAAACTATTCCAGTTATCGAGTGGAACTCGACAACCATCGACAATGTCTTAGTACAAGGAGACAACATGTACTTGAATGCTTTTAACAATGATCTCATTCCTCGTGAGGGATTTCTGTCGCTGAACAAGTTACCAACTGTTGTTCCTACCAACATCTGACTTGGATTTGAGGAAATAATCTACAGTGGTTTCTACAATGGATTCGTGCACAAAGCTGTATGTGGATACACTGTATACGTAATAAACTGTACATGGCACTGTCTTCAAGAAATTATTTACCTCAGCTTTGTGAAAATTCAGTGGACAATGGAATTGTTCACTTTGTGAAAATTCAGTGGACAATGGAAATTATTTGTGTGCCATGGATAACTATATTTGGTATGCAGAGTAAATACAATATTACAAGTTCTTTGGGAAAATAAAATACAGTGGTTGCAGTTGTGTATTCCCAAACGACAATTACAGTATATGTGGAGTTGTGGACATGTGCAATGACTTAATATACATCACAAAGATCTCCTTGAAAGTATTATATTCTCAACAAGTTAGAAAGTTAGACAATATAAACAATGGAGCAACAAATACTGTAAACACCTGTTACATACCATTTCTGGTATTTATTTAGTCGGTGCCTATTTGTTTGGTGCTTGCTTTGCCATAACATATCAGACACTCCGGATTCCACTGACAGCTTTGTCACAGTAAGAAGCATGATTTATAGTGACAGTGATTTATCATAAATTTGTTTACCAAACATCAACACATAGTCATATTGTTTGTAGTATACTGTGTATGCAGTCAAAAGCCTTGCCAATTATATTCAGATACATTAAGTGATAGTTATTTGTAATTTAAGTCTGCTGTATTTAAATATAATTAAAAGAATTGAAAAAATGTGTACATACTACTACAGTATGTCTGTTACAATTTATATAATCAATCCCAGGGTTCATTTTTGAAATTTTATAAAAAATTAGGCTTCCCATGGGTTTTGAGGCAGCACTTCCCTTGCGATAGTAACTTCTAGTATAATATTCAAAAGCGAACCAAATATCTAATATAATATTCATATATAAGCTTTTCGTTGCTATGTGCCAATACGTTTTTTCTGAGCTCACGGCTTTTCGGATTGATTCGTACATATCTTAAGTTCAGCTTCTCAAAGTGATTCTTCATTCTATCTTCCTTCACTCATAAACAAGGGTTTAGTTAGCAATGATTCTAGGATGACTTACTGTGGTTGACCATTTAGGTTCTAACCCTAATATATTATTCATAGCTTATTCAGATAATATTCGAGTTAAGTTACCTCAGCAGATTCAGACATTTAGATTGCTCCAAACTCTCTATATTCCTCCAAACAAGGTTTCAGATAAAAAATATAGTGTCTCTGTCAATTTCTCTCTCATTCCTTGTAAAGAACGTCTATTTTGTTAAAGTTTACTGTACGCATGCTCTGTATGCTTACATGTCCCACAAATGCTAACTGGCGTTTGAGTTAAGTGTATAAATGAAAAGGTAATTACTATTACTTATAAGGAGTATAAGTCGAATGCCTTTTGATAATGACGTAACTTCGGAAATCAGTCGGAGAGCTATCGATTATGACGTATTACACGGGGGGGTTGGATGAAAGCTAGAGTTGGGGGGAAAAGTTAGGGTTACTACGTCCCAAAGGAGCCTGAGAAATAATGACGTATGCATAAATAATAAGTCGGTATGACGTAGTGAAAACCAGGGGGGTTGAGTAACAGCTAGGGTTTAGGGGGAAGTTAGGGTTAGGAAGTCCCAAAGGAACCTGAGAAATAATGATGTAAGCATAAATAATGAGATTAGGGTTAGGTAGTCCCAAAGGAGCCTGAGAATGAATAAATAATAAGTTGAATATTTAATGAGATTAGGGTTAGACGGTCTCAAAGGAGCCTGAGAATGAATAAATAATAAGTTGAATATTTAATGAGGTGGCATCCCTTTGGTCCCTATATGGGGGGGTATTACTTACTACTAATGGTAAACTTGTTACTGATTTGTATTGCAAAACTACTGACACTCACCAGTACTTAGATAGTAAATCTTGTCATCCTCGCCATGTCAAACGTGCTATTCCTTTTAGCCAGGCGCTTCGCCTTAGATGTATTTGTAGTAATGATAGGATTTTGATAGGAGAGCTGAAGATATGAAATCTGGGTTTTCTAAAAGAGGTTATGAAGGGAAATTCCTCGATTCGCAAATTCAGCGCGCTAAACGAAAATCTCGAGATTATATTTTAAAACCCAAGAAAAACGGTAGAAAGAGGGCCGGTAATATTCCCTTGGTGTTGAATTTCCATCCCTCTTTGTCAAAGGTTTCATCTATTCTTCAGGAACTCCAGCCTATTTTATCCAATTGTTCGGCCACCAGGGCCATATTTTCGGATAAACCTATTGTTCCATTTAGACATCCTCAAAATATTAAAGATTCTTTAGTGCGGGCCAAACTTCCCCCTACACGTTGTCCAGTGGAGTCTACAGGTATGTTCCCATGTGGAAAATCTAGATGTCAAATTTGTAGATTTGTCGTCGAGGGGCGTACCTTTGTGGATTCTTCTGGCGCGTCAACTTATTATGTTAATTATAATTTTAACTGTGATTCTTCCGGTGTTATTTATCTGCTATCAGGTAAAAAATGTGATAAGAAATATGTGGGCAGCACTATAACATCTTTCCGTAAACGTTTTAATAACCATAAGAGTAGCTTAATTAGATTTGGTAAAGGACAAAGTAATATTGCCGGCGAGCATCTTTACGCCCATTTTTATAGTGCTGGCCATGAGGGACTTTCTGATGTTTGTGTAACTATTATTGATAAGACGGATATTAATAACCCTACTGACCGTGAAGGATTCTGGACTTACAAACTTAATACTTTTACACCTATGGGACTTAATTTACGCGATTTCTTTTAATTTTAATTCATGTAAATAATTATTTTCTCTATATAAGTGGCTTCACTTCTCTGGTATAATTGACCCGAAACGTTGTGAATTGAATTGAATTGAATTGAATTGAATTGAAGATTAAATAAACTTCCTCTTGAAAATTTATATAATTATATATATATATATATATTATATATATATTGCTTTTTTGTACGCCGGACGGTGATTAACAAGCTTCCGGTTGTACGCCAATCCAGTCGCGGCGTTTGTACGCCAGTCCTGGTGTGCGACGGCGTTTGTCGAATTAAGCATAGTAGGCGTTTTTGAGACACGGACGGTGACCGGAAGAACAGGAATACAATACAGAACTACTCAACCGCGTATTCTTTGAAAATACTTTTTTACACAAAACAAAGGCTATGAATAATCAAATATCTAAACTGTTAGCTCATAAGCTTAAAGTTCATCTTTATACAAAAATACAGATCCTTTATTTTATATTGTAATGTAATGAAATTAATTATCCCCCTTAAAATAAACATTTTCTACTTTAAAAGTATGTCTCATTGTAGAAAAACAACGATGACAGGCCTCAAGGTTTTAGAAGTTCGATTCCTGTCGTCTCCAGAACGTAAAAATCTCTAAATGACGTCAGTCACGTCCTGTGTAGAACGACGACGGCGTTCACTTTGCTCTTGGAATTTTAAATTGCTCATTATCATTGTTTTGAATGAAAAATGCTATTGAATTAAAGCGCCGTCTGTGCCTGTAAAAACGTCTGTTGCTTAAGCTCTCTAATATCTCCAGGCAGCGACAGAACATAATTACATATTCCGCGGCAGCCTGGTTCCCAGGCCTCTCTTTTTAACGTCGAGCAGCGGACCGAAATTGTGAGAGGCCTGGAATAAAATGTTTTGCTTGGCCCCCAAAACTGGCCCCAAATTATACAGGCACCAAACGGCTGTAAAGATTAAAGAATCCGAGCTCCAGCAGGCAGCAGGATTCATCAGATAGATAAAGATGAACATTTTCCGCTAGTCCTTTCGCTCGATCCCTATTCTGTGACGTCACCAAAATACGTTCGAGAGAAAAGAGGACTAGGAACTAGTCTGGGGCGCGGGTCCCGTGGCTTTTACCGGTTTTTTTTCGAAGGGACTGGGACTGCACACGGACCCGCGGTCACGCGTAAAGAATTAGGGGGCTTTCCATTTACACGGTTAGACCGGTCAGTCCGGTTAAATGGAACACGATTCATTTGAGACTTAGGACGGTCATGCTGGAAAATTTGGTCCTAATCAAAAGCAAGTCGATTCTGGCCGGACTGACCAGTCTAACCTTGTCAATTGGAAAGCGCCCTTAGACATCCGATTGATCCGAAATAAAATCCGAAAGACGAAAATCATCGATTCATCTGTACACCAGGAGCGTATTTAATCAATTGTACGCCGAAATTATAGGCCGAAGTGTACGCCAACATATTTTAACAAGAATTGTACGCCAAATGTACGCCAAAATTTAAGGCTGTACGTCGGACATGTCCGGCGTACAACGTCTAGATTCCAAACTAATAATATATATATATACATATATATTTATATATATATTTATATATATGTTTATATATATATAATAATATAAATATATATATATATATATATAATGCTATTAACAGGTAATACAAGCACTACAAATACACTGTGGCTAACACTGCAACAATCAATGTAATCCCAGTCAGAGTTGTACAAATTTACAATGACTGGTGCATAATGCTGAGTAAATTGAATGTCGTATTATTGGTGGTATATAATGCAAAGTCATGTCAGATGTTCAGAAAGGAACATACTAGTTGCATAAGGAAAATATAAAACAGCAATTAGCCACAACAGCCACTTTCAGGTAGGGATCCACCATTACAAGTTTATTTCCTACTACCTCCTCGAGCAAAAAGTCCCAGGCTAAAAATGTCCATTCCCTCCATGCCGTATTGCCGTAGTTGGGCTTATTTTCGGCGCTTCAAGCGACTCTGATCTACTCCCGCTTAACGGAAAATTTCATTTCTGTTACAGAAGTATTACAAAAACGTTCTCCCCGTTCTAGAGCAGTTTGTTTTGCGAAGACCAAACGACCTCTGTTCGTAGATCGAGAGAAAACCAAAACACCTGTGAAACTGACAAATTTCTCAACGTCCCACGATGGTTCAGATATACTAATCAACAACATGACTTGTGTATCTCAAGCAGAACCTGGTCAATATGCCTTTCAATATATGCCAGCCATAAAAGAGGAAGTAAACTTCATTTCTTTGAAAGATGTCACTGAAAAATCCAAACCATTCGACGTCGTTAAAGGGGAACTCCACTCCAAATACAAGTTAGGGTCAGTTAAGAACTCGTACTTACCTTAGTTCATTCCTGAAGTTTCTAAGCGTAATGATAAATACATGTTGGGAAATGGCGTGTTGAAGTTCGAAATATTCGGTAGTTTTGGACGCCATGTTGTTCTTTTCCAAACAGACGCGGATTGTCAGCGGATTTCTTATCGTGACGTCACTGAGTGCTTCTGCTCGATTGCGGGAAATTAGAATAACAACTCTGCGTGTCGTTTCTATAATTAAGCGCTAGTAAAATTGGTAAAATGCCGCACTGCATGGTTCCTTTGTGTACAAATGGATGGCGAAAGACCAAAGGGACGGATATAAGCTACCACAGACTGCCAACCGGACCGTTAAAAAGCATTTGGCTCAGAAATATCCGACGCGATAACCCGTGCAAACCATGCCACTCGTTCGTCTGCAGCGTGCACTTCACCGCGGATTGCTTTGAACCAGCTATCGAGATATGTGGCCACAAGAAACCTAAATCATTAAAACCTTCTGCTGTCCCAACACGTTTTGGTTTTGGCGAGAGGAAAAACAGCACCCGTCAGTCGAGTCTACAGCAAATTCGAAATCGAGAAAATAAGGTATAGCAAATTATTATAATCCGTCCAAAATGCAATTAAAATAGCGACGCGGAAATGCACTATTTTAAAAGACGCAAGATCGTAGATAATAAAAAAAAAGAAAGAAACAAGTTTTATTTAACACTTTTAATTTGTTTTATATTTTTGAGAAAGCAAGAAAAAAAATTACAAACTCAGAAAATAATATGAATATATTTACATGTATTAACCAGACTGCACACTATGATTTGATTATTTTGATATATTTGAAGTTCACTATTCGATAATTTTGGTTGGTATTATAAAGGTTCCAACCACATTGAAGGATGAAGAGTCACTCAAGCTGAAGGACTCACTAACCCCTGTCATTCCTGATTGCAACATGGATAATGATGATGATCAATGTGAACTAATATCAAATTTGACTGACAAACCCCTTAAAGAAGAGAAAGGAGTACAAACATTTCCCCCGAAAATTGTAAAAATGTTCAGAACTATTGCTACACAAACGGATAACATTTTACTAAACCAAACAAATAAGATGCACCCTACACAGCGAGACAAAACCCAACACATGCCAGATCCTGATGAAAACCAGTCAATTCTTGAATGTGGCGAGGTTGAAATTCTTCCTAATTCAGTCCAAAACCAGCATGTGATTGCTGAATCAGATGAGACACAAGTGATCTCTGGCCAAGATGAAAGTCCAGTGATTCTTGGATCAGATGACACCCAAGCACCATCTTGCTCAGAAGAGTACACAACCCCTTCCAGTGAACCAGATGATGCTTGTCTAAGTGATGATGGTTCCATGTATTGTCCTTCAAGTGCTTCTGAAGAATCTGATATCGACGACCAATCCTGTCCAACACCTGAAGAGAAAAAATTTATTGTGTTTGAAAGCCAGCTAAACAAACTCTTTAAATTTTGTGGGCAGTGTGGGAACGTAATCGAAACAAGAAAACAACAAAATCAGGGAAGTATGGTAACAATTAACACCATTTGCATGAATGGTCATGCTGAAACCTGGCAATCCCAACCAACAATTAAAGGGGCTGCCATGGGTAATCTGCTAATCCCAGCAGCTATTCTCTTTAGTGGCAACACATATAAACACACTGCTGACTTTGCCAAGTACCTAAATCTCCAGTTTGTTAGCTCTTCACACTACTATTCTGTACAAGCAAAAAATTTATTCCCAGTAATCCAGCACAACTGGAAAACAAATCAAAGTACAGTCATCAAACAAATGAAGCAAAGCCGCAGTGTTGATATATGTGGTGATGGGCGGTGTGACAGTCCTGGGCATTCTGCGAAATACGGAACGTACACCCTGATGGATGAAAAATCCAATCTGATAATTGAATTCAGCTTGGTGCAAGTAACAGAGGCCACTTCATCCAATGGCATGGAGTATGAAGGCTGTAAGAGATCGCTGAATTCAATTCTCAGTAAGAAGGTTCCAGTCAGATGTCTTACAACAGACCGCCATACCACAATAACATCCAAGATGAAAAGTGTATACCCCAAGATCAAGCATCAATATGATGTGTGGCACATGAGTAAATGGGTGACAAAAAAGCTCACAAAGAAGGCCAAGAAAAAGAATTGTGAGGAGCTCATGCAATGGATACAATGTGTTTCCAACCATTTGTGGTGGTGTGCATCAACGTGTGGTGGAGATGCTGATATGCTGAGGGAGAAATGGTTGTCCATTTTACATCACATTGTCAACAAACACCGATGGAGATCCCCTGATTTCAAGCTCTTCAAAAAATGTGGGCATAAGGCAATGAGAAGAAGAGATCAAGAAGGCATCATATGGCTTAAGGCTGGTTCTCCTGCCCATATTTCTTTGGAAGAAGTTGTCACCAACAAGAAGCTGCTGAAAGATCTTGCCAAACTCACTGAGTTCCATCACACTGGTGAGTTGGAGTCATATCATTCCCTTATGACAAAGTATGTTCCCAAACGGGAGCACTTTTGTTATAATGGAATGGTAGCTCGAACTCAGCTAGCCATCTTAGATCACAATTTCAATGTAAACAGAAGCCAAGCAGTAGTGAAACATGGTCCTCACAAGGGTGAACAGAGGTACAAAGTGGCTTGTTCCAAACAACGAAAGAATTGGGTTGCAAAAGAAATTAAAACTCAAAAGTCGAACAGTTATGTTAAAAGCATGATGAATGATGTTATTCTGTGCAAGGAAGGTAAGAAATTTAACTATGAGCGAATTGTACAAGCAAAATGTATTGCACCATCTCCTAGACCATCAAAACAAGATGTGATCGAGCAACACAAATCAAGAATGGTGGGTCAACAGAAGCAATGAACATAGTAAGATGGTTTTGGTAGTCTGCATGCAAATTACTTTATAGACTTGTAGTGGCAAATATTCGATTTCAGTGTAACAAAATACCTCACATGCTTACTACAACAATAAGTCATTCATCAGCAAAACGAAATCCAATTAACTCAAAGTTATCTTCGTCTCCTGGTGGTGGAAAGTGGGCTCGAATACAGCTAACTGCACAAGATGGAAGAACAACACGGACGTCTTTTCCTAAAACTCCCCAACACCATCGCACTAGCTGCCTGTATGCAACATGTCTATGGATTTTGTGTTCAGGACCTTCGTACGCTTTACTTCCGTATTGCTGTTTGTACTGAAACCAAGCAACCTGTAAAACCCACCGATCTAAACAGACTGCTCGGAAACCTGGGTTATCTGTTATGCAAGTGTAAGGTGCTGGAGGGTTCTCTTGTTCAAAACTTCATCGTTTTTATTCACGACCTGTTGAACTTCGTGACAACAGATACATTCTTCTTCCCTATCCATTATCTGGCAATGTTCGCATAAACACCTAACAACGGGAAATAATCTCTTTGCTACGATTGCTGGAATTTCGCAGCAACAAAAATATTTCAATTTGCCAATGTAAACTATAAACTGTGACAACTTACCAGTCTAAATTACCCAATCGAACAGGAGGCATATCTTCGTCACTCGACTGCCTCGACATATCTTCAGCGTCGTTTAGTAATGCACTCGGTTCACCACTGTCAGAGTCTCGTCTCGGTTGAAACTGATAGCCCAGGACTTCGTCCGCCTGTAAAATGTGTCTATTAAATTCCTCTAGACTCTCACCTGAGGAACTAGTAGAACTTGAACGCGATAAATCATCGCTCGACGAACACACGTAATCAACATTCATAATGATTCGCCTTGAAAACAACGTTGTGATCAAGAAGGAAGCACTCAGTGACGTCACAATGCGAAAACCGCTGACAATCCGCGTCTGCTCGAGAAAGAAGAACATGGCGTCTAAATATGTAAAAAATCCCGAACTACGGCAGCCATTTCTCGTTAACTATGAACATTTACACTGAAATACTTTGGGGATAATCTAATACAGGTAAGATCTTTTATCTGACCCTAACTTGTATTTGGAGTGGAGTTCCCCTTTAATATCATGGCTAAAGTGATGGAAAAAAGCTCTGCAAAATGTGTGGGCAAGAACAACTCAACTCTTGCAGAAACAATCGTAAGTGACGGAGATACTAGCATAAGACTAGATGTTTGGGAAGACCATATTCCAAGTGTTGCTGAAGGTGCAGTATACTCATTCATTGGTGTCCGACTGAGAAAATGGGGCAAAATTTTGAGCCTCAGCACTAATAAACAAACGAAGATAGAACTGTTGGTGGAAAACGACATAAAAGCATTGCTCATCCATTCAGATGTCAACGACAATCTGGCGAATATATCACTTGATTCGAAATCCTGCAGTACCATGACAACGGAAATAAAAGTGAGAGAAGTGCTTTCGATCGAAAAGATTGAAACATTCTTCCAGTGTTTTAATTGCAGAAAAAAAATTAAACAAGACTCTGGAAAAGCAGTGGTGCATTGTGATTTGTGTGGACACCATATGAACCGCAAACGCTGCAGCACAAACATCATTGTCACCATGATGGTGGAAATCGATGATAAAACGGAACCGTTACGTTTGACAATGTTCAAAGATGTATTGGTGGAGATTTGTCCCGACTTAAAGGATGACCACAATGTAACAAATCATGACATTTCTGAATCTTTGCTGGCAATGGGAAACTTTTCAGTACATAACAATGACAATGGTGTGGTCACTGCAGTGCAACTGTCATAACTATGTTTCACCTAGTCGCACTTGTTTTTGCTACATAAGACTTTAAAACTTTAAAGATGTATTTCGCCGGTTTGAAGAAACTTTTGTGGGTTATGTTTAAAAAGGAGTTTTTTGTCAGTTTAAACAAACTTTTGTATGTTATACAGGTAGTTTAAGTTCTAATTTTGTTTCCCAGTCGCATTTGTTTTTCCTACATAAGACTAAGACTTTAAATATGTATTTCGTCAGTTTGAAGAAACGTTTGTGTGTCATTTAAAAAGTAGTTTTTTTGTCAGTTTAAACAAACTTTTGTATGTTATACAAGTAGTTTAAGTTCTAGATTTGTTTGCTTGTATGATCATCAGTTTACGTTACTCGATGCAGTACTTGATGTACTATAACGTTACGCATTGCTATGTGTGACTGTAACAATTTAAAGGCAATAAACAATAATTTTGCAGCTAACTCTTTTCTGATAAGCTGTTGTCTTTGTTTTAGAGATATAGGAAGTTCTTATGCATTTTTTTATTTTGCCAAAAAAATTCAAATCCCAACGTACCTTTCATGTGCACCTATTTTTAATACGTCCGAAGGCCAAACTTATTTCGCCTAAGATGTCCTTAAAGTTTTCTTCAGAGAGGGTCCGTAATTTTATTCAAAAGAACGTCGATACGTTTCCTTCCTTGTACATCGGAAATAATAGGGTAGTGTATGTTATAGTATATCGCAGCTTATAGTTACATCCGCAGCAGTAGATACATGTACGTGTAAACGTACCTATTTTTTAAGCTTTTCGCACAGATTTATTTACACGACCAGCAATATTATATTCATAATGCCATTCTTCGTAAATTTTGTAAAGCTCTGAGCTATATAGTAAGAGAAATATTAGCTTTCAAGTAAACAAATTCGGGCAGTCGCTTCAGACACTAAACACATTTAAAGCCTGGTTTCCATATAATCGCTACGATCGCCGCGATCGCTCAAAAATTAACTCGGCGATCGCAACGATCAACAATGTCGCTGTTTCATATCGGATCGCTGAGGCGGCCATGGTTGACCGCGGCCATTGTTTTAATGGTCCACTGGGATGCATACTGATCGCCAAGATCGCTGAGATTGCAAAATCACCGTTTCCATATAAAACGATCGATAGAACATTTTCTATCTCGGCGATCGTGGCGATTGCGATCGTAAGGTTGTTCTGGCCAAAGCCAAAAGGCTAAAGCCAAAAGGTCAAAGCCAAGCGCGAAAATGCTCGTTAATAATCCCCAGAGAGGCAAGTTTGGTTTATTTGTATGATTTTGGCCTATAAATATAGTAAATGTGTGCTTCGCTATTTAAATAGTTATTCACATTATACTCTTCGCGCTTGGCTTTGACCTTTTGGCTTTGGCCAGGACAACCTTAATTGATTTAGCTATATATCGGGTGCTTAATTGACTAAATCCGATGGCTAAATTTCAGCCTGGAGATTCTTAATCTATAGTTTCTTGCATGTATGCGGGTTTTTACTGTATATATATATATATATATGTACAACAGCTCATCAGTGTAGCTTGGAACAATCTGAATGAATTTCATCAATTACTTATACACATGCGATTGTCGGTGACAACCGCATGTGGGACAGCATCGGTGAAGTACATTCAGATAGCGTGAAGTACGCATGGGCCCAGAGTGCTCAAACTTCCACAAGGGTACAAATCTGTTTCGTATGGTAAGCGGAGCCTACCACACTCTTCAGGTGACTATTGCAACTGATGTTAACGCTTAAGAAATTTGAAATTTGAATTAAATTTAATTAAATTAAATTTTATATATATATATATATAATATATATATATATATTTATATATATATATTATATAAAATAGAGTGTTTTATTGATTTTTCCGCCACTCTACCTCTCTACCCCTCAAATTATTTAATTTTCATTCTACAACTCATCTGTTGATCATGTATTCTCAGATCTCTATTAGTGCATGGAATATAAATGGGCTAAGTTACAAAACACTTGGCAATAAACTTAAAAATCTTGATTTATTAGAAAGCATAAAAGATAATGATTTTATTTTCTTGACCGAAACCTGGTCAGATAGACCTGCTAGGCAATATCTTACATGCACAGCAAAACCTTTGTGCAACACAAGCTGCCGCAAATCTGGTGGCATAACATTATTATTTAGAACTGAGTATGAAAACATGCTGACTGTTGTAAAGCAAACCAATAACTTTTTATGGTGTAAAATCAGTGGCTTTTTAACTATCTCTGGCCATGATTTATATCTTTGTGGTGCCTACATTCCACCAGAAAATTCTCGCTATTTTAACAATGAAATATTTGATCATTTAGAAAATGACATATATTTTTTCCAAAAAGGGTAACATCATGCTTCTAGGAGACTTTAATGCCAGAACTGGTAGATGTGAAGACTGTCTCTAAGGAAGGTGAAAATTTTATTGATGATATAACAATATCATCAAACTAATCGACAAAGCTTTGACAGTGTCACCAACAGTCATGGAAAAAGACTTTTACAACTGTGTAAGAGCTGTAATTTCAGAATTCTAAATGGTAGAACTCAGGGGGACTCTTTTGGAAAACCAACATTTCCTGGAAGAAATGGCACAAGTATAGCTGACTATATTATTTGTGACCAAGAATTATTTCAAACTATCAATAATTTCATTGTACGAACACCAACGTACTTATGTGATCATAGTCCAATTGTTACATGGCTAAAAACAAAAAATGCCCTACAACCACCTACAGATACTAGGGGTGAGAATGTATTACCTGATTGCAAAGAGAAATTACCTTCTCATTTATGTGGGAAGATAATGCAGCCAGAACCTTTGTAGAAAATTTAAAATCTCCTCATATTCAACAAAAACTTACAACATTTGTTAATTCAGGGTTTCCCTCTTCGAAAGAAGGTGTTAATGATTGTGCTTCTCGATTAGTAGAGTTATAAGAATGTCTGTTTTATCAATAATATTTACAGATAAATCTACTAGGCCCTCGTGACCTTCTTCACTAAAAAAAATGGGCGTACAAGTGTTCTCCTGGCTGGCATATCTCGCTGACCTTCCGTACGGATTCAGACTACTTTTATGGTTATTGAATCGTCTAGGAAAGCAGTCAGTGGTGCTACCTATATAAAATTTCTTACAACTTAAAAGATAGATGACTCCCACAAAATCACAATTAAATGTATAATTAATAAAATAAGTATGTTTAAAATCCGAGTCTTGAAAGATATCCAAGCCTAAGACAAACTGGCATATTTGACACCTGGATTTGCCGCATGGTTGCCGCATGGTAAATTATCGTGAAGACTTTTTGGCCTACGAAAAGAAACAAATGGTACTATTGGAAATACTTCCGTAGTAGTGGCTGTGCTAGCAAGAATAGGATAAAGATCTTTAATAAATGCTATCATAAGCTCCAGAAAGGGAGGGATGAAAATCCAAAATCAAGCGTGGCAATTGCCTATACAGGCGTGTATACATTGAAGTGTTTCAGAACGAGAAAGACGACCAGCCCTGGCAATTTGCGACTCTACAAATCCATCAGACTTTGTAGACCTTCTTCTTAAACCAGTTAAACCAGGTTTTCATCTCCCTAGTTCTGGCTTTAAAATCAGTGGTCTTCCTATAAACTGGTCTAGCACGCAGAGCCGGACTGCATGTACGGTATGGCTCGCTTGACATTAATTAGGATGGCAAGACCTATCAAGGTATTGATGAGTATCAGTCGGCTTACAATAAAGGTCAGTAGTAATTGAACCTTCGACAAAGACACCAATACATCTAAATTTTCTAAAGAGGATTCGGAGATACTCTATGTAAATTTAACGGTTTGATCGAAAGAATTTAAAGTGCCTATGCAACGAAATTTTCAAGTTTGAGAAAATAACATTAAAGTAAAGTTTGAGCTTACTTCTTTCGATTGTAAAAGTTTTAGGGCGAATAATTAAAGGAAAGTATGTTTTTTTAGCGTTTAAAAAACGGGCTTTTGGTCCAAAAAGTTGACACATACTTTATTCCACAACTAATGACATCACTAGGATCTACATGAATTCTTATGTTTAAACCAATCTTTAGAAAACTAAACTCTCATGGGAAAATGTTAACAAAGGTGTGTAAAATTTATTCATACCAAGTTATTTGTTTTAAAATTACATAATCGAAGCCGTATCCAACTTAGTTGTCTTATGAGTAACTAAGAATGTACTGTCGATTTTCGACAATAACATGACAGTAAGTTGTTTCCAGTGTTTCTCAAATTGATGTTTTCTTTCAATCTCTTCAAGATTGTCTAGACACTATTAGGCCTAAAAATTACACGTCTATTATTCTTTTGGGTGATTTCAACGCTCATTATAATTTTGTTGATACGTCAATGTTGGATACCGACGTTGGTGTTAAACTTTTTAATTTTTTGGAATGCAACAATCTTGTTCAGCTTGTGAATGAACCGACTAGAATAACTCAGTCTGGCGAGTCAATTTTGGACCTAATTATTTCCGATTCTCCAGGCTTGTTTGTCACAACAGGTACTTTAAGTCCACCTTCTAATTGCGACCATAACGTCATATTTGGTAAATTATCTGTTCCTACGTATAAACCTAAATGTTTTAAGAGAAAAGTGTGGAATTTTAACGATATTGACGTGGATCAGTTAAACAATGCTTTCTTAAATGCTAGGTGGGACGATGTTTTTTATCAGGAAACAATGTCTAACATAGATGTTATTTATGAAAAGTGGATTGCTTTGTTTTTTTCAATTATTGATTGTTTTATTCCAAGCAAGATTGTGATGATTCGTCCTAATGACAAAACTTGGATGAATGGGGATATTCGTCGAGCAATACGTAAACGTGATAGACTTTTAAAGGTTTATTCTCGGTATAAATGCCCTTCTAAATGGGAAAATTATCGGCTTCAAAGAAATTTAGTCGTTCATTGAATTCGTAAAGCAAAATTAGATTATAACCACAAAATTAATGAGCAGTTGTCCAACCCAATTACGTCGGCTAAAAAGTGGTGGAACATTGTTAAATCGTTCTACGGCTTTAAAGCTAGTACTGTTATACCACCCTTGCATGAAAATAATAATTATATTTTTGATTCAAAGGACAAAGCAGAATTGTTTAATGACTTTTTGTCAGTCAAACCTACCTGCCCACAGAAGGTGCGGTATTACCTAATCCTTCTGCTTCACAAATTTCTTTATCAAGCATTGTTGTTTCTGAAGAGGAGGTTTTAAACTTAATTACTCGGGTGGATATAGGGAAGGCTTGTGGGATGGATGGTATTAGTAATAAAATGATTAAGCTTTGTAGTCATGGGATTTATAAGCCTCTCACACGCCTTATAAATACATCACTTTCTTTTGGACAATTTCCACATCTTTGGAAATTGGCCAATGTCTTACCTTTGTTTAAGAAAGATAATAAACAAGTTAAATCTAATTATCGTCCAGTCTCACTTCTTTCTTGCTTATGTAAAATTTGCGAGAAGGTTGTTTTTACGAAATTGTATTCCTTTCTTGAAATCAATAATTTCTTTTACCGTTTTCAATCCGGTTTTCGACCAGGCGATTCCACAGTAATGCAATTAGTATATATAGTTTACAAAATTCAAGAGTGTTTGGATAGAGGTAATGAAGTAAGAGCAGTCTTTTTAGATATATCAAAAGCATTTGATAAGGTTTGGCATGCCGGACTATTAGTTAAATTGAAGAATTTGGGGATTGAGGGTACTTTGTTTAAATGGTTTGAAAGTTACCTGAGTGACCGATTTCAGCGAGTAGTTATTGAGGGTCAAAATTCATCTTGGAAAGAAATTAAAGCGGGTGTACCTCAAGGATCCGTCCTTGGACCACTTTTATTTCTGGTCTATATTAACGATATTCAGTCTGATATAAATAGTAACTGTTTTCTTTTCCTGATGTTGTACTTTAGGAGAACTTTTGCTGCTGCTTCCTTTCTCCACTTGTGCACATTCCGCATATGGCGAGGCAGAAGGAGCAACGTTGGACCATCATGATGGAAAATGGCAAGAAACCTTGCGCCTTTCCTTAGCAGATACTTCCTTGTCATCTGACTCGACATTGCCTTTTTTACCTTTATCTCGAGCATGACCTTCATCCTTATTTGTTCCTCCCTTTTTACTTTGCAGCTCCTCTGAAACCTGTTTTTTAGCCCTTTTCCCTTCATTTCTTTCTATCTTCCTCTGTTTTAATTCTCTTTTGTCATCTTCAATGGTTTCCAATTCTAATTCTGAATCATCCGATTTTTCCGACTCATCACTTTTTGACGGTTTCCAGCTTTCATCACTGGTTTCATCGTCACTGTCACCCACAATTTCCTTCAGTGCCTCGATTTTTTCAGAGAGGATCTCACTAGTTTTCTGGAAAAAACCCGAATATCTTTTAGTTTTCTGACAAACAAAATTTTTAGTGTGAAGATTTTTTATATAATAAATAGAAATAAGCTATATATCTACACATGT
The DNA here is from genome assembly GCA_035771165.1 of Paragorgia papillata. Classification (NCBI taxonomy): domain Eukaryota; kingdom Metazoa; phylum Cnidaria; class Anthozoa; order Scleralcyonacea; family Coralliidae; genus Paragorgia; species Paragorgia papillata. Next base: position 670,181 of record JAWNZC010000344.1, on the reverse strand, counting down.
CTGTATATGTAAGATAACTACATAAAGAGTGTTTGTTGTGTCACTCACGGGAGTTTCACCCCCGTGAAACTCCTAACAACGAACACTCTTTTAGTTATTGCTCTATCTTCCGAGATATCGAGTACTGTTCGAAACGTCATAACGCATCGTTACCATTATGTCTGTATAATTATATATATATATATATATGTATATATATATATGTATATATATAAACAAGAGGAACTATTTAAATAAACTTTATTTTGACAACATTTGAGGCTCAGCCTCTTCATCAGGTCTAACAGACGGAGGTGAACGCCTACATTTATAATATAACATGTGAATAAATTACAGTATAATTATTAATAAGAAAAATAAATTAAAAGAAATCTTGTTGAATAAGTCCTCTGGGGGGATAAAAGAATCAAGTTTATATGCCCAGAAACCCTCACATATAGTAGGCTCATTAACATTTGTTTTATCAATTATAGTAACTGATAAATCAGAAAGTCCTTGATGGTTTTCGCTATAGAAGTGTGCATATAAATGCTCACCGGCTATATCTCTCTGCCTTTTGCCGTATCTTAGAAGGCTACTTTTGTGGTTATTAAACCACTTTCGAAATGTGGTAATGGTACTTCCCACATATTTGCTTATTGCATCTGGTACATGAAATAAGGTATATAATACCATCAGAATCGCAGTCAAAATAATGATTAATGAAAAACGTTTGCTCAGAGACAACATCACTAAAGGTACACCCAGTTGAGACAAATTTGCAGATCTGACATCTGCTTTTACCACAAGTGTGCATACCCACTGGTCCCACAGGGGCATCACCAGAAGGAAGTCTGGCTCTGACTAAATGGTCGTTTAAATTACGAGGCCGATGAAAGGACACAAACAGACTGTCCGAAAATACCTAGCTACTTGTATTAGAACAACTAGAGAGAATGGGCTGCAGTTCATTCAAAATAGAAGAAATCTTGGAGAGAGAGAGGGATGAAAATCAAGAAGCAAAGGAACTTTAGATTCTCTTTCAACATGCTCTAACGGCTTAGGCCAGAGCACCTCACACCACGATTTTCGTTTAGCTTGAGCAATTTGCGAATCAAGAAAACTGGCCTTATATCCCTTCTTTAAAATGTGTACCTTTATAAGAGTACATATGCACAGGAGCGGTATGTTTTATTTGTTTTATAAAATAATAAGAAAAATCAAGGTGAAAGTGAGGTAGTTTTGGAACTTGGCAAGTTTTCTGGCCAATTGATGTCATTCTACACCACCCTAGCTACATTATTTTACGTCATTCATGATCTCTGTTCTCTTATAAGTTCACATAGCCCAGAAATTAGAACATGCGTAGAGAGCACCTTATTTTATAAATAATATATATATATATATATATATGAGGTGACAGCCGAGTATTTTTGTACTAGTTTATTGAGTATTCTCCCAAGTTCCAAAGTGAAAACAAAACCAATTCTTGACACGACGTGAAGTATTATAGACATGTGTCAGAAAACAACAAACATGTTGCGCCCTTATCTGCAGATGACGGGAAAGTTTTAGTTGTTCTCTAAATGTTTCAGTTTCATAATGTTTTTCCTGGTTCACTTAAACGCTATTAAATAAAATCATGTTTTTTTTAATCTGTGTTTGCTCTCTTTAACCCTCACCTTAACTATATCTTCTTCGTCCTTTCTTTGCTGCTTCACATTCATTTCATTTTGCTTTTCCGAAAGTGCTCTATCCTCATCCACCAAATTTTCCACATCATCAATAAACCCATCGATCACCTGTTCAAAGCCCTAGAGAAATAGCAGTAAATAAATGTATAAGGAACACTTGGATAGACAAATTAATACAGTGGTGGGTGGTCCACTTATATTGTACAACTTTCAAATCACTCTCATTGCTGATGTTCCAACTGCACTCCACTCTATGGTCATTGAAAAGACATTAGCAATTTCCAACTTTTGCAGAGATTGAGCTAAGAATATTTGCTACATGGAGTGGTGGACAGCATATTGAAGGCTTCTTTAAAACAACCTAAGTTAAATTTTCCAACCTGTTTCAGGGCTTGAAATTGCCTATCTTATCTACTCAATGACTAATGACTATAGATAAAACAAGCTGAACCATATAATTATGATGAAAAGATCTTTTAATTACAGTAATTGACTATATCGCATGGACCATCATAGTGCAAATTGTCTGTAGATATCATATATTATTACTGCAATACATTTATTACAAGAATGAAAATAAACTGTTAAAATAAAACAAACTCGTAGTCCTCATCGATACTCTCTATAATAAATACACCATGATTACCACCCTTCTTTGCCATTTTCGGGACTGTAGGACAAGACTCGGTTATTTTGCCTTACTTTAGTAAAATATCAAGGCCATTATCGCCTTGCCTTTTTAGACTAGCTAAGTTTGAGGCCTACTGTTTTAAGTTTGTATCATTTGTGACTTTCCTTAAAAGTTCGATTTTTACAGCTTGGGGCATGTACGCAAAAGTGCAAATTAAGAAGTATGAGGTTGTTCTAAATTAATCGGGATTCCTAACTACAGTAAACTACCAACTTTTGTAAACTTTGGTTGCATTATATTGCAGTTTCTGACATCACAGTTGCTTCAGCACAAGTGTTTTGCGTCCTATTTGCCAATTGTGTTATTTAAATTTCTAAATTTTCATTAACTCTAGAAGCCTAGAGCAAGAATTTTATTCTATTTTTGTATTTGGCATAATTAGGAAGTCTCCCCATCTTTAGGATATGTCTGAATAGGGGACACATCAACTGATAAATTATTTGAAAAAATTTTTTTGATAAATTATTTGAAATAAATCGTGATAAAGGCCTTTCGAGTTCCCTTTATCTCCTCCCATTTGTCATCATATTCTCCTTCAGCTTCCTGCAAGCACACAATATATTAATTATTACAGTTAATCAAAGTAGATTCAGGAATAACAGCACAAACAGTATTGCATAAAGCAATTATTAAATCATAATGACAAAGACATTCCAAGTTATCAGCTGTTTTATATTCATGCTTTGGTGTTATATTTTGATGTTATATATTTTGCATGACTGAAAGGGGTTGTCTGTTTAATAGATATTTCTGGAAACTGATTCTCCTGATTGTTCTTATCTCTGACTCCTATTATAAATGTACTTTTCGAGCTGTTAGTACCTTTAAAGTCTGCCTCTGGAAAACATGTATATGCAAAGGGGAGCCATTTTAAGGCTTGCTCAGCTAAAAGTAATTCCTTTAGAAAATAGAAACCTCCTATTAAATAGCTTTTAAACATATATTTTTACAACCAGAGTAATATGAAATCTAAGTTTTGCTTTTTAAGTTCAACTTTCAATGAGTCAGTTTGGTTATCCTACTCCATAAAGTCTGTAGTTACCAGGATATTATCATTTGTTTTAATATCACATGATTTTTCTTTTTGGAAAATCGTATTGGCTAATCTCCAAAATTGTCCGAAGTTTTTTTTATGTCTGAAGTTTTGCTAGCCTGCGAAAGCAGCCGCGTACATTGGGTCGTCCATGGGGAGGGACAACCCAATGTACGCGGCTGCTTTCGCGGGATAAAGTTTTGCGAGAGCCAATCACATCTCACAACCCTTATGGATGGGGGGGGGGGGGTGGTATTTAAAAAAATTCATGTAAAAGTGGACGGGGGGTTGTTGGGTTAACATATTTCTTGTACAGTGCTAATTTGCGCACTGAGAGGAATAGCTTAACAACGTGAAGGAATAACGTCTTTGTTAATACAACTGCAATACAACGGATTTGAATCATTGCACAAGGCTGACAATAATGTTACAAATGTGTTTTGTGATTCTTTAATCAATTTGTGATTTCTTCAGGCTATGCAAAATTCTTTTTGTCAAGCTCACAATTTTACTCCTGACTCAAGACACCTTTTTTATCCTTATTGGAACACAAGCTGCTCAACAACTATGCCACTTATATAAAAATATAATATCTGAAACAGAATGCACTTACATTTTTAACAATATCTTGAATCTTTAATAGTAATGCCAAGATATGGGGTTCATTCCTTGAATTCGACAGATACGAAAATGAAAATTCTATTTTTGGCATTTTCCTAAACAAAAAAAACAAACAAAAAAAATCAAGGTGATTGTTCAAGTAGAAATGTTATGATATTATAATAAATGATATAATCTACATGCAGCTTTTTTAACTATCTCACCAATATGACAAGAATGGCATTATATGCATGGTCATCAACACATGTTATACAAATTGACCTGTGAACCAGACCCACTGCATGGTAGTGAAATAACCACTTGACATTAAAATATAATTTCCAAAAGTTCTGAATCTCAAAAACTTATTTATATTAAGGTTATGAGACACCCGTTCACAGTCGAAATTTAACAAAAAGAAACAAAAAAAAAAAATGCTAGAAATAAAGTTTGTACGATTAAGTTTAAGATGAATTTTTAAAAAAATTTTTTAGTTAAATTGGCGAAGATATAGGGAGAAAGTTTTTTTACCGGAAGTTTGCGTTATCGGCTTGCTAATCTTTTCAATTAGCTTTTTCTCATCTTACGATTTTCGACCAAAACACCGCATACAAAAAGCTTCATCTCTTTACGTATTTATTCGATTTCTCTCAAATTTTCACAGATTATTTATACATATCCTAGCTAAAACAGGTTTCGGCGCTTTTTAAGATTTTAAAAACAGAGAATTTGAGAGGTATTTTTTGTTAGGGACTCCGATCGCATCATGGCAATTTCATGCAAACCATGCTGTATACTCTGATTTCTTTATATACAGTCAATACAGTGTATGCATGTAAATCAAATAGTTATTGATAACTAAAATATGTGACCCTCATAGGAACATACCTTTTCGAAATTGCGTTCAAACGGGGAAAAAACGCCGTTCGAACGGTGCATTACAAACATTCGAAAGGTTCCTTGCGAGCATTCGAACGGAAAAATTCAAGCATTCGAACCGCTGGTTACAACCATTCGAACGCATTCCAGTTGGCGTTCGAACGCACTCCAGTTGGCGTGGGAACGCCTTGCTACTACACAGGCAGCCAAGGCGTACTACATTATCACCATTGTAAGCACTTAAAATCTTAGATTTCGAAGCATAATTCTCAGTGTTTACAATGGCTATAATGTAGTACGCCTTGGCTGCCTGTGGCTACTACTAGTACTAGTACTAGAGTTGAACGGCTTAGCTCCATGTACTAGCGTTCGAACGGATGGGTTCAGCCTTCAAGAGCGCTTAAACTGCTAAGTGCAAGTCTTACTTCTTACAAACGTTCGAACTTCTTCGAATGGCTATGTGTACAAGCGTTGAACAGCCTTCAAGGATTTTGAACTGCTGTCTACAAGCATTCGACGTGATTCTCTACAGACTACAATTTAAGCGTTTCCGAATTATGGCAAACGTTTTCACGTCCTGACAGTTAATATCAAACAACATAATAAAAGTTTGTTTTAAAATGCTTAGATGACGTTGATAAGGAAATCGGAAGCGTGACACAGTGTATCAAATATTTTGAGATTTCACTAGGTGTTAAATGTCGCGCGCTTGACTTTTCTATTGTAGGAATAATTTTCTACTTCGATCCACACCGAAAATCGCGTGACTAAATAAAAAAGACGCACGCGCGAAGTTTTACGTCTAGTAAATGCCCAACTGGGGAAGATCAGGAAGATGAACATCGAGTAAGGTATTTTTTGCTAACCTCAATTTGACCGACAATTTTCAGCAGGAATTTGATACATTGTTCACGGGACATTTATATGGGATAACTCACGGCTAATAAGAGTCGCGACTTTATACTCTACAAACTATGTCGTAAACTTGCCATATAAACGATCATCGATCGATTTGTGATAAACTGCGGCTTAAGTAATCCCAGAGTAGAGAGCTAGTTGAAAAAATACGAGACGTTCGTGACTTTTTTTTCTCCCTTAATACGTATATTAAAATAGCCCTATTGTCTGACCTTGTTCAGTTTATTTTCTGTCATCAATGATCAATATACCTGATTTTTATTCTACTTAACTTAGCAGCAAAGCCAAAATATCGCTATTTTATTGTCTTACTTTGTCTCATTTTAGAGTGTGATAGAAATCCCAAGTGTTGATCACGCTACTTTTGCATACCACGACAGGGGCGGATCTAGCATTTTTCGTACGTTAGTCAAAATTTTATGATGTCATCGATGACGTCATACCTGATGACGTCATGTGACGTCAGGGTGGCAGTCCGATTTTCGTGGGGAGTAGATGTTTTATTTTATCAAACTACGGATACGTCAATGCGATACTTTTCGCCATTAACAATGTTCAGTAGAATAAGACTGTTTCGCCCCATATCAGGGCTCATCAGCATGCCTAGGAAACCCGCTATACCATATGGCAAGGCCGTGATTCCGACATGGACCGCCCTTATTCAAGGCCGAACAAAATAGCAATCTGGTTTTAAGGCGCCAGAAACTTGCCTTTCACACCTATGCCACGGGGCAAAAGGAGTTTGGTCGGAAATGGGCGACTATACGGGACATTTCATGGATGTGAAACTGCTTAATTTTTCGCATCATCCCAGTCTGTTCCAACTCTTTAATCCCCCCCCACAACCCCCCCCCCCCCAATTAACCTAAGTCCTAACCTAACACAGAAATTTCTTATTCCCATTCGGATTCATGTGATAAACTTTCGGTAATTCGGTTAGCGCGTCGCTTTTCACCACCAAGTCTCAAGTTAAGTTGGTCGGGCAGTGGCTGGATGGGTGACCACCTGGGACCTATGTGAAGAGAGTTGTCGTAGTTGATCTCTCGTGCTTCGAGGGTTTTTCTCTGGGTGACGGGTCTTCCGGTTTTCCTCCCTCTTCTAAAATCAACACCTAGTTGCATTACCTGGTCACATAGTTCTTGTAGGTAACATTGTATTTTACAACAGTTAAAGAAAGGTTTCTGAAATACTGTCTGCTTAAATTACAAATTCTGAAATTCAGACTTAGTAAGGGACATTACGCTTACCAATGGACATTTATTTTCGTTATGCTTATCTTTCCAAATAAAATTAAGGAAAGAAAAATGTTATGGTCTGAAAAATAATACAAACTAACAGGTGAAATTGGTTATGATGCACAATGCCAAATGAAGAGGTAAATGCTACGCAAATTTTAATCTTGTGTTTCCGACCGCAAATTTATCAATTACTGCGTTAACACCAGGAACAATCTCCTGATGAATCTTCATCAAGGCCAAACCATTTAGACGTTCCTCAATCATGGTGCTGCGTTTGTAGTCTTTGAGGATTCTGAGTGCGGAAATAGTTCTCTCGCACTCACACGAAGTAATAGGCAGTGTGCCGAGAATACGCAAAATAACTTTGATGTTTTCAAAGCCATCAAAACAAACACACTTCAACGTTGTGGTAATATTATCAGGGAGTGGCCCGGCCCCTGGTTGCGTCTCCCAGTATGTCTCCCACAATTGCAGCTCCACATCTAATGCAAGCGGAACTGGCAAATCGTCAACATAAAAAGAAGAAACAGTCTTAAACTCCTGTTTCTAGTTAATGCCCTTACTCTTAAGAGAGACCATCTTTGTTGGTACCACACTTAAGCCTTTGTACACATTAACGCTATCAAGATCTAATCTGGCTTGTAAAGCAGAATTAATATGATCAACAAGAGGAATAGTAACAGTGCGCTTGAAGTACTCCGAAATAGACTGGTACGGATGGTTGGCCCGAGTAGTCTGTCGTCCCACTGTCCTTGGTTTGCTCTCTTCCAAACCAACTTTACCAGCCAAAGATAAAACATCTTGATACCAGGTATCATGAAAAAAGTCAATGAAGTTTCTGAATTTAATAAAATCATTTTTCAAGGAGGTTATTAAGTGAATGCCATCTATTATATCTATGCTCTTTCCCTGCAATAACTGGGTAACGGGAAGAAGTTCATCAAGGATCTTCCTTGAAAGAACAAAAGTGGCAACAAACTCAAACTTAACAATAAGATTATAAAAATGACATGCATCAGTGACGAGGGAAGGACGATACTTGCGATCCTTATTGTCACGCATCTCCTCTAAAGTGTCACACAAAGGTACAAAAAGCTCTTCAAAAGTGTTCAGACCGTCTATACGCTCAACCCAACGAGTCCTGCAAACATCTACAAGCCTAGTCTTCTTGGACTCAGTTTCAGAGCTGTTGCGGATGTGTTCTTCAAAAGGCATGTTACGAGTTTGCGATATGTTAATAAACTTGGACACATCCTTCACATGCTTCATCATGGTATTTACCTCAACTAAATTTAAAGAATCGCAAACAGCTAAATTGAGCCTATGGCTATAACAATGAGTGTAAAGTGCCTTCTCGTTCAAACGTAAAATGTGGGCAGATAAACCATTAATGTGCCCAGCTACAGCACCTGCCCCATCATACCGTTGCCCTCTACAGTCTTCAATCGACAAAGTTAGATAATTTAAAGCATCTAAAATTAACTTGGCAAGTTGTTCCCCACTTAAACCCCACTTGCATTGCAAAAAAGAAATAAACTCCTCGCGGATGTTCATGTCACTATCGACAAAACGCAAAACAAGAGACATTTGCTCTTTATGAGAGGTGTCTGCAGCCTCATCAGCAATGATAGAAAAAAATTTACTAGCCTTAACTTCTTTAATAATCTTATCAGTGATGACCTCACCACAACATTTAATTAATTTATTCTGGCTAGTTTTAGAAATATAGCTTTGGTTCTTGCCACAGGTTTTCAAATGGTCTTCTAAAATTTTATCACCAGCTCGAACCCTAAAATTAAGAGACTCAACAAAGTTACCCACTCCCCCAGTGGAATAATTGCCAACCTCAGGATGATATTTAGCATCATCACGATGGCCACGCAGGGGCAAACCAAGATGGCCACAAAAAATCACTGAATCTACAATTGGCACAAGCCTTTGCCTATTTTCCTCAATTTCCTTTTTGAGGTTTTAATCTAAAATTACCTCAATAGGCTGTACTGCCCCAGACATCTGAGACAAAAGAGAAGTTAGTATAGGAAACGTACATGCATGCAGACCCATTCTCCCCCCCCCCCCTGTACCATGACCGGCGTGACGTTTAAAAGTGTATGCTGCACCATTCCATCGACGCAAAGGTTCGGTAAATAAATTTTGAAGTTTCTTAGCTTTACCAGCAAATTGATGGCCAAAAAGTACACAGGACAAACAATATGCACCATCCTCAGAAGGAGAATAGCAAAGCCAAGGATATAATTCTAGCCACTCGTACCTAAAGCTTCTTCCATTGGTTTTGGGGAAAGAATAATGTTTGTCTGGCTTAAAAACATTTCTAATTAAATTACAAATATCTGATGTGTTCATGCCCTTAACTTTGTCTTTATAGAAAGCAACATCAAAATTACTAATCATGGATGCTACCTGTGTGCTATTTCCCTGTTGTGTCTTAGCAAAAGTAGTTGTTGAAGAGCTAGGTTTATCAAGTTTATCTAAATTGTGAAGACCAAGTGTTGTAGCAGAACAAAATGACTCGGGTGCTTTGTGAGATGCAAGATTAACGACAGGCTTTTCTGCTACATTAAAAAAATGGGAAATATTAACGTTAGGTTTTTTTGAGGCCTTTTTAGGCAGAATTGCACAAAGTTTTTGCCTCTTAGTAGCTGTAGATGTTTTAGACAAAATAGCTGCAGATGTTCTTTTCTGCTGGTGTGAATGAAAAAGCAGAGGCACAAAATGATTCGGCTGAAAGGTTTCTCCAGGATTAACAGTACCTTCTCTGCAAAAAAGAATGTGAAGATCATCCAAATCTTTCTTAACATCCAAGCGAGGCTCAATCATGCGGTTAAAAAACAATTTATACCTTTCGTCACCACAATCAGGATAGTAAGTACAAATATTTCTATTTAACAGAGAAGAAAGACCTAAAATACAGAGAAATTATGACCATTTCCCATCACAACAATTCAAAATAGCCTCTTGTCTGACTAATTTGTCCTTAGTAAAACCCGAGTCCAAACACTCCTTCGAAACAGATATAGGCAAAAGATTGTTGATACTTCTATTGAAGTATTCAGCATGCTCATTAACAGCAGATGAAAAACAGGGATGTTCAGAATAAAAGGGAGAAAAAATATACAATTCAAGCGATGTCAAAATTCTTAAAGTCTGGACTAAACTGTTGTCACTTACCAGTACCAAAGACACAAAGCTGTACAAGCAGTTCCCAGTAGCAGAAGATCTGAACAAATAGATGAATATACAAACTTTTCTAGTTGTAGTATGCAGGAATGTCAAGTAAGATAAATTTATAATATATTATAATAATTATTATATATTAACTAAATAAGTACACTAGCACAGCTCCATATTTATTATTAATTTCAAATATATTTTCGACTGATTGACGCTTATATCAAACATAATATCAGTAATATCATTGTCACAGCAAGTCAACAATTCAGAGAACAACTTACAACTGGACATCAAATTTATACATAGTGACCATTGACCAAGCCATGTGATATGATATGAATATCGGTAAATTCGGTATAAACAGACTAGGGCTAAAATTCCACAATCCAAATGACTAAAGGCACCAAATCTAATACTATAGCCTATAGGTACAGTCTTAGCCACAGGCTAATCAGCATAGACACCATGACAGACTGCGTTTGGAGCCTTATTATAAACTTAATATACTTTAATATACAGTCTGGAAAACTCTCAAGATACGAGCGCAAAAAATATGCAAATTAGTAGCCACACGTGCAGCCGGATTATATTTAGATTTATTAGATCGCGAAAACCTTCGATAAACAATATAATAAATGCCCAATTTAGTTAAATAGGTTATGTTTACCTTATGGCCGTAGAAGACTTGTTCTTCTTGTCGTCTCGAACATACTTGGGGATGTACGATTCGGCAGCGAAATTTCTACTGAGCGTCAAGCTCGTGTTGTTGATGGCGCTCATGAGCTCCTCGAGCGAGACGTTTGGCAACGCGTCGATTCGTTGCTTTAGACCAGCATAAATATCTCGGAGATATCCCTGATCTTCATTTTCAAACGCAGAAAGTACGGTTTCGTATGAAACACTTCCCGCAGACATAGCACTATAGCAGTATGCTCTGATAATCTGATTTACTCTGACAAGTCGGAAATTGAACCTTCATAGTCAAGCTTCGATCAGAAAGGCCGTAGTAATATTATGCTGAAGCATATACCCCACGCTGCGATAAGTCATGACTAACCAAAAAAATACAGCCAATGACTATTCAGATATTTCTCGAATTAGCCAATCATATAGCTTGTTTATGAGCCCCTGACCGCTCAAAGCCGGTCAGAACTCCCCGGAAAGTGGTCAACATTGACTGTGGACCAATCAAATAGCTAGATTCGGCGACAAGTTAGTCACTACTCACGCGTAAGACCGCTGGTTTGACTAAGCTATATTGCTTTGGGAAAAGTCAGCGCTGAACGAAATTTGACACCTGGAATAATTAATTACTGGACCGCGATTTGAATATAATTAATTTATGACTATGCAATTTCTACGTTAGTCGCATGACCGATTTGACTACCCTAGATCCGCCCCTGTACCACGACGTCGTAATAGTGGGAATCGTGCGAGTTTATATAGTTTACATACGCGCATATTACAACAGGCCAAGATCATATTTTCTATATTATAGGCTTTTATCAGTCAGACGCATTTGAATGTGCCAATGTCCCTTTAATAATAAACAGCAAAAGCTACGCATTTCGAGTTTAAATGCTTTCAAGTTTAAAATTAGGCGTTTGTACAACTTGCGTGAGAGAAAAATAGACGTTCGGACTTATCGTTGAGGCGTTCAAAATCCAAGTTTTGAATGGTGTTATAACCTAGGCGTTCGAACGATTCTGGCTACGTTTTCGAGCGGTGCTGAGTGGGCATTCGAACGCTTCAAGTCAGGCGTGCGAACGCTTGCGGCTAAGCATTTGAACGGCGCTCAAACGGCGTTCTTTTTTTGCTTTTCGCTAAATCGATAAGGTACGTTTTCCCATGCCCATGGAGGGTCACAAGCAATATAAAGCGAAATTTTCTCCATACTTAGTCTTACAACCGTCCTTAGTATTATGACAAACGCAACCACTCAAAGTAAAAACATGAACCGCAAGCCACGTTTTATTTTGACTTGACTTGTATGATGGAAATCGCATCAACAGACAACAATTAGTAATTGCAACATGTTTATTATAAAATACCTATCGCCCATCCACAAATAAGACTAAAAAGTAGCTTACCTTCAGAGTAGTATTCAAAGACACTCTTTCTTTACTTGGATTGTAGAATCACTTTGATAATCGAACAGCAACTGTTGAAGTTGGGATTTGAGAGAACGGGTGTTCGCAAGAACAGACAACACGCGATATTTGCGCAAAAATAGTTTGCGACAATAGTTTCCGCATGCGCGAAAGTCACACGTGCAATGGAAGCAGATTATTTCGGAAAATTATACTTGATGGTTTTAATATACTTTTTGGCACATGAAAGACAATACAATACTAGTATCTAAATTGTTTTAGGTGCGTTTTAATTTGATAAAGTTTGAAGAGGATCTTGATAAAGCTTGTTAGACAATTTGTAGCTCCCTTGTTCATGTGTTGTATTTGTATAGAAGGCTACACAACTGGCCGTCATTGGCATTATTGTGTTCTATGCCAGATGTTCAGAACTTAGAATTTAGCGAGCTATATACCATTGATAATTTCAAATAACACCATACAAATTTTAACTATATACCTATACATCGTGTACTTAGGCGACATATGTAATAAATGTTCACATGCATGTTCGCGCAAATAAGAGCAAACGTGCACGCAAAATGTGCGAAAGGTGGGCGTGTGGGCGGTGGATTCCTCAAACTCCTTTCCTTGTTTTGATTGTTGTTTAGATTGTTGATATTAAATTTATTTTTATGCCTGCATGTCGAAATGATTTCTGATATTTTATTGAGTAAAAAGTGTTTGTCTGCTTTTATTATACAAAGTTTCTCTTCCAAACATAAATTGCATCTGCCTGATCCTCCTGGGTAGGAAGCCGCGCATTTTAAAATAGACCAGGTTATCGGCATATCTATTTACCTGAATCAACGGAAATTTGGTTAATCGCCTACTAACAAACGGTTAATAAAATACATTTATTTACATTTATTAGCTGAGACTGAAACTGATCTGTCGTCGATACTTCAAGTAACGTTATTGGTTTAGACATATTACGTACATATATACGCGTAATTGTTGAAAGAGATTTTATATTTTTTATTGCTATGATTGCGCAAATATACGTGTCTCATTTTAAATTTACTAAGTGTTAAGTCGGACACAAGCTGTGGGTTGATTAACAGAAAAAGATTTTCGATTTTTAATTAAGGATCATAGCAAAACCACCTTTTGAAGCTTGGTTAAATGTAAATAAAAAAATCAGGGGTCTTCATTTATAAAGATATAAATACACAAGTTCTCTGTCTGTTGGCTCATTCTTTGAATCATAAACACGGGTATTTTTATTAAGACGATTACACTTAGCGTTTTCCGCACGTAGAAGGTATACTATTGCGTTTGCCGCGCGCATGAAATGTCCAAAACATGTGTATCTTCCGCCTAAATATTATTTGTGCTGCTAGAAGGAAATTATGTGCGTAAATTTTAGCGTATTTTACGACCCTCGACCAACTACCCTCCACCCTCGACTTGCAACCCTCGATACTCGACCAAAACCCAAACTCCTCCAGGAAGACCTAATCTTGAGGGGTAGTGTGGCCGTCTTTCCTACATGCCTTTATTTACTAGGGGATTAGTGATATAAGATTTATATTTTAAAAAATTGCACAATATTTTCAAAGATGTGTTTTATAGTGTGGTAGAGTCAGTCAGACAATAAATAAATGTATATCTTTTATTCACAAAATAACACCCTTCCTTCTAGCTCGCGCTCTCACGACGACAACCCTCGTGTACATTTCCCTTCCAACCAATCACAACAGGGGGTGTGTCACTCTATCACACTTCCCCCTCCTTCTGGAAATAAAATTTGTAAATTTTATTTTAACAATAATGTCAACTGTCCGAGGAGACTTCGTTAAAAGGTTTATAAAGTTAACTCATAGAAACGGAATTATAAACATCCCGTGCTATCTGCAACGTTAAGTTAATGTTCAGTATAGTTTGACTGTTCTCTTAAATCCGGAATAAAGAGTCTGCATTAAGATTATCTTTGCCACTTCGATGAACCACGTTGAAGCTATACTGCTGTAACTTTAAACACCAGTTGGTCAAACGGTTGTTTGTGTTCTGCATTCGGTCGAGCCACTGGAGAGCTTTGTGGTCAGTGACAACTTGAAAGTGTCGGCCATACAGATAAACGCGGAGAGTTTCAATTGCCCAAACAATAGCCAAGCATTCTGTTTCAGTGGCAGAGTATCGTTGTTCCCTTGGGAGTAGCTTGCGACTGAGGTAGACTACCGGATGTTCGTCGCCGTCGCTGTCCACTTGCGTCAAAACTGCACCAATTCCTCGTAGTGATGCGTCGGTCTGGAGTATAAATTCTTTGTCAAAATCGGGATTATGCAGAACTGGTGATGAAATAAAGATCTCCTTAAAGGGCATATGATTCCAAAATTCATTTTTTCTCCAACAAGCCTATTTTAGTACTAAAAAACACGCTGATTACGATACAATAGTTTGTTTTTCATTTTAACGCAAATTTAACAGTCAAAAAAGCTGTAGAAATACGTGTTTTGATAAAGTCCGAGCGCAACTCGCAATTAGAGACTGGGCACCAGTGATGACGTAGAAAGTTGTACCCCGATGGTTCACCTGGATTTTTCACTCATGCATACTCAATTTACATCTTTCGCGCTGGTTCATTGGCAGGATAAAGTCTGGTAGTTTTAATGCAAAATATAGTGGTTTGGTTTAAAGGAAAGGCCTTTGAGGGATATAAATGGAAAAGGAATCTGAAAGCGAATCTGAAAACGATATTTCGTTCGAAAGCATGTCTTCAGGTTCATGCAGCAACTGTGACACTTCGTGTGCTTCTTTTGAATCTTTTCAAGAGAAAGATATCCACTCGTACGAGCCATATGCCCATGAACCTTTAGCTGATTCGTCAGAAAATGAAGATGAGAACGATGTTGATTTAGATGGAATTCTCTTGTCTACAATACAGGATCGCTTCGAAGGTAACTTAACGTCAAGTTGCTGGTGTACTTGTGGGCACTGTGACAACAGCGTTTTGCAGGGGCCACGAGAGTATCGGTGTTGTAACGAAATTGAATCTGTCAGAGAGTTCAAGACTGAGCCTACATTAACAACACCTTTAAATTGTGTTACTGAACATCCTGATTTTCCCATAGTTGTGCTACATCAACGCGTACTTCAAGTTGCAGCAAACGGACTTAAAACTAGACGTGGCAAGAGATATAGTCCACTTGGCGACGAGAACGATTTCTACAGGGCAGTGGCTTATAGAATGTTTATTTCCATGGTATTTGGATACATGGGATATTCAAACACTAGACCTCTTCCTGCGTGTGTATACTCAAAGATACGCAAAACGTTTCCAAACAAACAAAACAACTACACTGGATACATGTCAGTGGAAGAAAGAGAAGTTTTGTAATATTTTAAAACTCAGCAATATGTTGTGCAATATGTTATGCTTTTAGCTTGTTAGCTTTTTAACTTATAGTTGATTTTACTGACACACTTTAAATATTCTGTCTGTTACGGTTAATTTTTACTAAAGGTTAATTTTTTTAATAAAGAGGTCCTTTAATTTTTTTCACGTGAATTTTTGCTAGAATAAAAATTTTTTAAACATTTAAATTGCTTCAAGTTCAAAATTTCTTGCTATAAAATTTGTCCGAAATTTGCATACAAAAAGTTTATGCCCATCAGCTTCTCCCAATTCCACATACATATTTAACTTGCTTTGTTATTCTTTTTTTTAATTGAAAATTTGAACAAAATATTAAACCAGTGGTACAGTACTACATAAATACTATACATACTCTATATAATAATTTTCTACATACTATATATAATTAATACATACTATATATATAATTAATACATACTATATATAATAATTTTCAGATATATACTGTAGCAAGGGTATGAACTATGAACAGGCCCTAAATTTCTAAAATATATTAAATGTTTTTATTTGGTGTTCTACTGTAAGTGGTAAATTAACTAGATGTGATTCCAGTTAAATATCGCAGTGACCACGTGGGTGGCCTTTCATGGGTTTACGGCATGTCTTGCAGCATGGTGGGTTTTTCTTTTTTTTTTTGGAGGTGGAGGTGCTGCAGCTTCACCTTCTTCCAAGTGCTCTTCTTCATCCACTGTACAATAAAAGTGTACACACTTAATATGCACTATGAATATTTAGCCCTACATGTATGTATCTTATAAATGAACTATGACTTTGCTAAGGCTGATAATAGTTGAGCAGAGGAAACTTACATGATGGATAAAACTCTACAGTCATCTGCTTTCTTTCTATAAACTTTTGAATGGCAGCATCACGGTCTAATTTATCATCAAATTTTGAGCAAAGTGGGCCAGGAATAATTTTCTGAAAATTTTCAACCTTGTCTTCCATTGTCTTTGTGTCCAATTCAAAAAAAGTCTTTCTTAAATTGTCTACATAGTTGTACGTTGGTGGAACTGGTACCACACGAACCAACTCTTCTCCATTCTTATATTTTGGATATCGAATACTCATGTAAGTTTTGCCATCTTTTGTTGTCTTTGCCTCTCTTTTAATATTTTCATTAAAATGAATGATAGCCAGTATGTGTCTGAAAAGAAAGGGTTCAAGCTTGTACTTATATATTACTTATTACAAGCCTAATAGCCTATTATCATTTAATTTTAGAAACTATAATTGTATTAACCAATCCCTGCCAAGACAGCCTTATTATTTTTCTGACCCAAGGTGATTTTACTTGTCAAAGAAATTATTGTTTTGGCAGAAAAGGGTTATGAAATGTGACAGTCTAATATTTTCCTTCCAAAGGAGGCTGTCCTGTCAGGAAAGGGTAATAATTTACATTTACTATTGATTACACAGAATATAGTACCTGCAATAAGTTCCAGTATAAGAGAAAGCAATCATCTTTGGATGAAATTGGTTCAAGGTAGAATGAAATGCTTCAAGCTGACTGGTTTGTACCACAGAAGACAACTTTTTAATGTCATTGGTAATCTCAGTCTTTCCACATATGGACAATACTTTGTCATAGGCATATGTACCTACAGTACAAAATATTTTGTTCTTACTGAACATGTTATTACAACGTAATTGCATGCATTGCATTGGGAGCTATTAATAGTGAATAAATGTCCCCAAAAGCTAAGGAAATTAATCAAATTATTTTGGAAGTCTGGAAGAAGTCTCCATCTAAATTTAGTTTCATAATCATTCTTCGAGAAACATTAAGAGAAAATTGGTCATGATTTTCTTGCACTGTTGAAGTCAACCAAAAACTGGGTTGACTCGAGCAGGATTTGAACTCGTAGAGTCAACCAGTTTTTCTGGTGGCAGTGTAAGAAAATCATCAAAAAAATTTATCTTTAGGCTGAATTTCCATACCCATTTTTATCCACTTCCTTTTATGGATTTTATCATGAACACAATTTTTGTGCAGAGGGTCTGGGTGGTTGTCATGAATGTTTGAAATGTGCCTTGAGTATGACTTCCATTTGGCCACAACCAGCTTTCCATATCCAGACTTCGTGGAGCAGGCACACCAGTATAGGTGGTTCCTAATCGACTTAATCCAATCAGTTATGATCTCACACCCCTTTTCCTTTGCCGCCTTAACTAGCTTTTTGGTTATGCTCTTGGAAATATGCCAAATATCAAAGAAGTGCTGGACAGTTGGATGTGTTGTTCTCATCCACTTAGCAATACCCCTGTGTCGATCTGAAATGAACATTTTTACTGCAACACCTGCTGTAGAAAGAAAGTTGAAAGCACGCCTTGCACCTTCCAGCTCCATGGCTTGACTTGAACCAGTTTCATTGGACTAAATTGTAAAAGCAAAACCCAATAAAACCTTTATTTACATGACTGTGTAAAATCAGAATTAGTTGCTAATAGGAAAGATCTTGAAAACATACAAAAATAAAACTCAGACAATTTTGCATCAATTAACCCTTTATAGCCCAAGACCTTCCCATATGCTGAATAAAATCATCTGGCATTAGATGACTTTAATCAGCATATGGGAAGGTCTTGGGCTATAAAGGGTTAAAGCAGTTATACCTGTAGCAACTCAAAATGGACAATTTTTCCAATAGATGAGCACAACATTGTGTATGCACCATACTTTGCACAGTGGCCTACTGAATCAAACCGTCCATCCCCAGCCCAGACACTCTCCTTAGCCATCTTTGCACTTTCAATCAACCTAGAGCGTGTTGATTCCCAAAAGGTCATCACAGTAGGAAAAATGTATTTCCTTTGGTGCACAAAGAATGTGTGAGCAGTGTAAACACTAAGTCGCATGTGTGAAAATACCATCAGAATTCTAGTAACACTGGCACCGGCAATCAGAATTGCAAAGCTCAGCAACAAATTCCCAGCAGGATGCCGACCAAAGATGAAAGGTTGGCTGTGCCACTTGAATAGCGTTTTCCCAGCTTCCTTACATCTCTTACATTGTTGCACAACTGTTACCATTGTTCCATTTTTCTTCACTTCTATCTCAGGTTTTTCAAACTTGCAATTAAAGCAAAACATGGAAAATAATGCCACCAAGCAAGAAAGAAAAACAATAAACTTAGGTTCATCCTGGACTGGTGTATCTGGATTGACTCTAAAAAAGTCAAAAGATTCTAATATTGACGATACTGAAAAAGATGGTGGCTTATAATTCTTAAGAATGTTGATTGTGGTTAAATGTACAAGTCGCCATCTTTTTCGGTACCATCAATTAAGACATGTTTGCATTTTACTGATTACTATAAAACTACTGTAGAGTGTCATTGTTAAGGCTGATTTTCGGTAACTGCAAGTGGCTTGCCTCCATTAAATTTAAAAAGCTCTTAGGCATTAAGTACACTCTTGGTTTGTTAGGGTTTTTTAATTACTGTAGATAGAAATACTTGCCATGACTGCAAGCTATTTCTTATCATTACTAGAAATCAACCTTAGTGAAACATATCATTACTGGTGATTACATTTTACTTAATACTGTACCTGACTCGATTCCTGCTGTCAGTGGCAATATTGTCATCATTGTCATCTGCATCACAATTATCCTCTAATTCACATTCTAGTGTCTCCCAGTCTGGATCATCTCCTTCTATGTCACTCATTTCATTGGCCTCCTCTAAATAATTGTCTAATTCAGTGGCATCAACAGGTACATGGCCATCAATTTTGTCACCCTCAGAGCTATAACACGTGTAGTGTGTTTCATTCTCTTCCTCCGATTCTTCACCTGCACTATCATATATTAAGCTTTTACCTCTGACAATTTTCAGTTGTTGCTGGAGCCGTTTTATTGTTTGTTTATACTTGGAACATTTCTGTTGAGTGGTTTTTAACTTATACTTTAATTGTTTTTGTAAGTCAACCGAACAATTCTCTGTTGATCCCAGTGTCGACTGTGGTGGTTCTTTTAATACTGTATCGGTGTCCATGATTTCGTCTTCAATATACAGTTCATCGTTTTCTAAATTCGGATCTACAGATTTCGCAGTGGATACTGTGCTGGATTGGCATGCATGAGCTTCTCTAAGAAGCTGTCTTTTAGCTCGAAGCACTGACGAATGTTCTGGCATACGTGGCGTCGTAGGGACATGCGTTGCTGTCTCGGGAAAGGTTTGGCAAGCTATGTCAAAGTCGTCGACTGTGGGTACAGCTCCTGGAATGAGGAATTTCTTGCATTCAATACTGCCTGTTGAGCATCCTTCTATTTGCGGTACGCGAATACCAACTCTTTGGGTATAGTCAGTTCCAAGAAAATGGGCTGAACATAAAGTAGAAGTCGTAGTCGGGTTCCAGTTAGGCCTGTGTCTTCGAACGAAGCGTGTCCATGCAGAACGTTGTTTCACGTTTGTCGGGAACTTGTGCATGGATATATTCTTTGATGAACTTGAATTTAGACAAGATCGTTGCTGGCTAAATCCGGCAACGCAATATTTTCCACCTTTTCTTGGCATATTCAATCAATATTACTATACCAAAAACATAGAAATACAACCTTTCGTGACTGTGCTCTCAAGTCTCAATTTATTTGGGTACAACTTTCTACGTCATCACTGGTGTCCAGTCTCCAATAGTTAGTTGCGCTCGACTTGATCAAAATTACATATTTCTACAACTATTTTGACTGTTAAATTTGCGTTAAAATAAAAAAAAAATTATTGCATCGTGATCAGCACATTTAAAAGTACTAAGGAGAGCCCGTTACAACTATACCAATTTTGGAATCATATGCCCTTTAAGCCGCTTAAATGCCAGCTCGCACTCTTCATTCCAGCAGAACGTTTGGTTACTCTTCTTAGTCAGGTCGGATAGAGGGGCAGCAATGGTGGCGTAGTCAGGTATAAACTTCCGGTAATATCCCGTTAACCCCAGGAAGGACCGAACTTCCGTCTTCGTTGCAGGTCTCGGAAATTGTTGAACCGCAGTTACCTTGGTTGTTTGTGGTTCCACAGTACCACCACCAACTGTATGTCCCAGGAAATTGACGTGTGCCATGGCAAAACTGCATTTCTTTGGATTAGCTGTCAATCCAGCTTGGCGGAGGCGCTCTAATATCTCGCAGATGTGTGATACGTGGTCATTCCAGGTGGTGCTGAATATGACAATGTCGTCAAGAAGGGCATCACAGAACTCTTCTGTACCGTGGAGGATAGCGTCCATCATCCTTTGGAATGTCGCCGGCGCACCGTGTAGACCAAATGGCATGGTCTTGAACTGGTAGAGCCCGAACGGTGTCACAAATGCGGTTTTCTCTTTTGATGTTTCGTCCATTGGGATCTGCCAATATACCCTCGTCAAATCAATGGTAGAAATGTACTGCGCCTTTCCGAGCTTATCGATAATGTCATCTGTCCGGGGCATTGGATAAGCATCAAAGCGGGATACTGCGTTTAAGCGACGGTAGTCGACACAGAAGCGAACTGTGCCGTCCTGTTTTGGAACGAGGACTATTGGAGCTGCCCATTCACTTCGAGAAGGTTCGATGATATCCATTTCTTGCATTTTCGTTAGTTCGTCTTTGACGGTCTGCATTTGTGACTGTGGTAGCCGGTACTGTCGTTGGCGAATGGGCTGAACTTCTGTTGTAACTATCTTGTGAGTACATGTGTCAGTTCGGCCAGGTGAGGTTTGGATAACATCTGTAAATTCATCTATGACTGTTTGAAGCTGTGCTTTCTTGCGGTCATCAAGAGCAGCGTTGATAGTTGCGTTTCCTGCCGATTTGGAGCTTTCTGGTGTAGGTATATCGTCACAGATATCTTCGGCGTGGTCATCGTCGCCGGTAGGACTTGCGTTAGAGTAGAAACCGGTGTTGGTTGGTTGGTTGGTGCCACTCCTTCAACATGTTGACATGGAATATACGTAGATTCTTCTGTTTGTCGCTCATATCAACTTGGTAGTTTACTGGACCAATCTTCTTAATGATATTGTAGGGGCCTTGCCACTCTGCATGGAGTTTGCTGGTGCTGGACGGCAGAAGTACCAAAACTTGCTGACCAGGTTGGAACTCCTTCTCTCGAGCGGTTTTGTCATACCATAACTTTTGTTTTGCTTGTGCTTTTGCCAAGTTTGCTTGGGCAATCTCAGACATCTGACCCAGGGTTTCTCTTGTACGTAGAAGGTAAGATAACACACATTCCGATTCCTCTGTGGCGCCTTCGAATGATTCTTTCAGAATGTCTAGTGGTCCACGAACATCTCTGCCATATAATAGCTCGAACGGAGAGAAGCCAGTTGAGAGTTGTGGGACCTCGCGATAAGCAAACAAGATGTAAGGTAACATCTTATCCCATGCCTTGGGGTTATCTTTTGTCGTACGTCGTAGCATAGAAACCAATGTTCCATTAAATCGCTCGGTTAAGCCGTCACATTGTGGATGATAAGGACTGGTTTTAAGTGCTTGGATACCCAGTTGTTGGTAGATTTGTGCCAGGAATTTGGATGTGAAATTAGAGCCTTGATCGGTGAGGACTTCTTTTGGAATGCCAACTCTGGAGAAAATCTTGAGCAGCTCCTCAGCAATTTTCTCGGCTTCACAGCTTCGCATAGGTATCGCCTCCGGATAACGCGTCGCGTAATCGCATACAACCAGAATGTAGCGATTTCCAGAAGAACTGCGATCTAGTGGACCAACGATATCCATGGCGATACGGGAAAATGGCTCTGCAATGATGGGTAGTGGAATCAGTTTGGCTTTGGCATTCTGTTTGCTCTTACTGGTCTTCTGGCACACCTCACAAGATTTGCAGTACTCTTGAATGTCATGGAACATTCGGGGCCAGTAAAAACGCCGCAGGATTCGTTCTGTTGTTTTCTTCTTGCCAAGGTGACCAGCCATCGGGATGTCATGGGCCATTTCAAGAACCTTGCGACGGTAGGGCTTGGGCAATACGATCTGGTCATACTCTTCGCCAAGATGGTCCCTCTGTGGATTCGTTGTCTGCCATCGTCGATACAAGATATCATTTACATATTGGAAGGAAATGTTCTCTTTGTTAGATGTTTCTTTTCCTTCAGCACATTGGCGCATTTTCTCTAATGTGGCATCCTCTCTCTGTAGCTTCTGAAGTTCCACACGGTCATACGTAAATTGCGAGGTATCAATGGGAGACCCAGACAGTTGGTTGTTGTCAGCACTGCGATCCTGACCCGGATTATGGATGACCGCCGTCGATGGAGATTCATTGGAAATCGTTGTTACATTCGTTTGAGCAAATGTGCGCTTCACCTTTCTTTTCAGGGCCTTCGAATTTCTACGCTTTGTGTTCGCGGCAAAAAGGTCATTGTCCGGTGAGAAAAATTCTTCCGGGAATTGAATGCCGGTGTCTTCAGCCTGTGTTGTAGATTTTGTAGAGGATGGCGATGGTTCAGTTATTTGGTTGTCTTCTTGGGAAGAAATTTCCTCCAGCGATTTGGGTTTAACTTGGCAAACCATTTCGCGTACGCGTTCCACTGCCACTTGCTTTTCATTACGACGGGTTTGCGCTCTGGTAAAAACGCCGAAAGCGGCCTCCGCCTGAATGGTTAGTTCGAGTAAGTTACCGATATCACGGCCCAGGAGAACTGGTCGAGGTAAATTGGGGCAAACGCCGGCGGTTAAAGTGTAACTGTTGCTGTTAACCACAATGTTAATTTCCGCTGTCGGGTAGGTCTCAACATTCCCATGTGCACAACAAAGTTTGACTGTTCTTTCCCAATTGAGTTTGTCTTTGGCGACCAATTCAGCATGAACCAACGTTTTGGAGCAACCCGTATCTAAAAGAATCTCTACATCTTGACCTTCGACAGTTCCTGTGCAGCGAAACTCGTTTTCCGGCAGAGATCTAAAAATATCATTGTTTGTTTTGTTCCGTATTGTCTGTGCGAAGTAACTTGATCCATTGCTAGGGTTACGCTTGGCTGGGCACTGTGTAGAAATGTGTCCGAGTTGTTGGCATGAAAAACAACGAATGTCCTTTGGTTTGGTCTGAAAATCCCTTGGTCCTAGTGTTTTGCTGTCCGTTGGTGGTTTTGTGTTTCGACGAGGTAGCGGTGTTTCGGGACATTCGCGAGCAAAGTGACCAGGTTGTTTACATAGATAACATCTTGGGGGTTCGCCAGACGGTGTCGCTTTCCTTGCTAGGAGATAATTGTCTGCCAATTCAGCTGCCTCGGCTGGTGACTTCGGTTTCTGTTCTCGAACCCAAACTTGTAGAGTTGTGGGGAATGAGTTTAGAACTTGTTCGAGGATCAAGGTATCGACCAATTTCGGGACCTGACAAGTGTCTGAATGGGTCCACTTCGTAAACAAATCACGGATTCGCACTTGAAACTCGGTAAAGCTCTCGTTTGGCTTTGGACGCGCTGTACGGAAGCGTTGCCGATACGTTTCCTCGTTGATATCGTAGCGTTTCAGGATCGCGGCTTTTACCTTGTGATAGTCGGTTGAATCCTCTTTTGCCATGTTCGCAAACGCTGCTTGAGCTGGTCCGATAAGCAAGGGAGCTAATTTCAAAGCCCACATGTCGTCTTTCCACTTATAAGCCGTCGCGACTCTTTCAAACATTGTCAAAAAGTTCTCCATGTCATCATTGTGAACCATGCGCTTCAAATTGGGCTCACGGCTAGACAACTCAGGTCGGAAAGTAGTGAACCATTCTCGCCGTTCGTTTTCCAAGCGCTCTTCCCATTGTCGTTTCTCGTCGTTTTCGCGTTGGTCTCGTTCAACACGGTTGCGAAGTTCGATTTCCTCTTTGCGTCGTTGCTCCTCATCACGATTTTTATCGACCTGTTCCTGTCTTTGGCACATGGTTGAGAAGAGTTCGTGAAAGCGTTGTAAATCCGCTTCTTGGCGCCGTTGTTCAGCTTCGCGTTCTTGCTTCCTTTCTTCAGCCATCATCTTCATAAAGTCAAGTAAGTCATTTGAAGACGAATCCTGATGGCCTTGTACTGAGCTAGCATCATCGGGGGAATTTTCCCGTCGACTTCGAAGGCTCTGTGCCATTATATACGGTTTAATAAAACTTGTTTACTCGCTCGTAGGCTATTGTCCAAACGATGAGACTATACCAGTTCACTTGAGCGGTGTAATCAAATGGGTTCGCGACTTACTGGGATTTTCCTTCAGTGCAACTCCGACACCGCTGCCACCAAATGTGGTAGAGTCAGTCAGACAATAAATAAATGTATATCTTTTATTCACAAAATAACACCCTTCCTTCTAGCTCGCGCTCTCACGACGACAACCCTCGTGTACATTTCCCTTCCAACCAATCACAACAGGGGGTGTGTCACTCTATCACATATAGCATAGTCAAAAACATGCGTGAATGTTTAATATGAATTCAGTCTCAGCTAATAAACGTAAATAAATGTATTTTATTAACCGTTTGTTGGTAAGCGATTAATCAAATTTCCGGCAGATTCCATTGATTCCATTGATTCCGTCGATTCCGTTGATTCCGTTGATTCTGTTAAATAGAGATGCCAGAGTGCATTCCATAATTTTCTGCTACCGGATAACTGCGCCAGCGTACCAGGCCACCAGTATCAGTACGCCAATGTAGAACTCAGGTCTGACAGGTTCCGCCGAAGTGCCGACCAGAAGCGTGCAAATTGAGAAAATTAAGGTAGGGCCTTATGTGATTTATGTAATGGCGCCGATACGCCAAGTCATTGATAAAATCCTTAGCAACAGACACATTCAATAACAAGATACAGTCATACAGACACAATAACTGCGAATGAAAGTATTTAATAACTGAATATAATATTATTACACATGCAGCGTAAGTCAGTCTCTTCAGTACTCAACAGTCAACAGTCAACAGTCAACAGGAACAGAAGCCTTTAATAACCACTATGTTAGTATAAACCTGTAGTTTCTAACTAATAAGCGTAAATTACATGGGAAGGAATTACTCCAGAAATGGCAGTCTGGCTTTTGTTTTCTCCAACCTGTCCAACACTTTGCTTCTTCTGTACGGGTTTTTATTACAAATAACTGGGATTGTATGCCTTTTTAGGCCTTTTTCAGTGTCTCCATGCACATACAAATTTGCTACTTCTTTGATCATTCTTTCACTCTGGAGAATGTTTGGTAAACTCCAGTCGAGTTTGGCTCTAAGTGACAAATTTTCGTTGTTTTGACCGCCAAGTTGCTGCTGTCACTTCATTACAGAGTAATACGATTCAACAACTGACTCCGGTCCACCTTTAGCCAAGGCTATATCGATCAGCAGGCAGATTTCTTTCCCTAACTTCATGTAAACCTCTTCATCATTGTATATGGACTTGTATATAGCGGATTCATTGAGATGCACGACATACTCTTTTTCATCACCAGAAAAGATCATCTTAAACCGGACATCTAGTGTTGATGGTAAGCTAGGATCAGGAACCGACAACGCAAAAGATTGAAGAACGGAAGTTTTCGATGGAATTTCAGGAGCCAAAGGCTTCAAATCATTCTTCTTTGTCACTAACTGGAACCAATGAAGAATGGCATCTTTTCTTTCCCATAAAAGGTACTTCAGGGTTTGCTTCAACTTTCGATAAATGACGTGACTCAGGGCTGGTTCCATTTCTAGAGTACCATCCTGTATAGCAGACCGGATATGATTGAGTGAGCAGACGTGTGCCATAAATTTTCTGAAATCTTCGTTTCCAAATTGCTCCAATTCAATTTCTTTGACAACGGGCTTACCTCTTTGACGTTCTCCGCATAGAAGCACGAAGATTTCTTCCAAATCAAAGCATTTGAGTAAAGAGCACATGCTAGAAACACAGGTTTCATATCTTGCATCCATAGACTCGATAAGATCATGTACAAAGTGTACATAATCCTGTTGGCAGTCCTCAGCATCTCTTGCTTCCCATTGATCAACATATTCATCTTGTGCGACTGTTTCCCAACCATCAACCAACTGCTGACCCTTGAATTGATTCTGTGTTAGAATGTTTCCTATGTGCTCCGAAAGGTTCTTTAAGCACTTGGGCGGATTTCGATTGTCAGCTTTCTCGATTTTCTGAAGGTAATGCTTCAGTCTTGGCCACCAGATGCAGATCTTCCAACAAGGTTGAGCTAGGCCTTGAACTTTAACCATCAGGTTAATGAACATTTCCATAGCATCTGTGACAGAGCACAAGTCGATCGCAAAATCACTGCCCAAGATCTGGTACTCTTTCAGCTCGCAGGAACCAAACTGACGAAATGCCTCAGCATACACTGCAAAACTGCTAATGATGTTTATGAACTGCTGGTACTGCGAAGACCAAAATCTCGTCGCACAGTTGCCTTGCGTCAATTTCAGTTTTACATTCTTTGATTGGGCAATGGCTATGGCACTACTGAGCATTTTCCCCCTGCGAAACATCGTATGAATGTTCTTGGATCAGCTCACCAGCTTTCCTAAAAACTTCGAAGATGATCCTAACTTACCATCCCGTATGTCCAGAATGGCAAGATTGATCCAGTGAGATGGATCCCAAATTACAGCTGAGAATTCAGGATCAATTTCCACATTCAGGACTTGATGCAACGTCTCACCGAACGCTCTTGCTTGGTACTGGCCATCACATGCAGTGCCTTGCCAAGATGACTTTAGATTAAAGTCGGGGCAGTCCGACCCAAATGCTTTGGTGATAGTGTCGATGATCTGGTTTGCGAGTTCGCTCGCCGTAGCACCACTAACGTCTCCAATATCAGCCCCTTCCTTTGATGAATAAACAATTGGAGAGTTAACTGGAATAGCCACGCGCTCACCATTAACCATGGGACAAATCATCACAGCCTGATTAGATAAGCGTCCAGGAGTGCTTTTATCGGCAGTTATGAAAAAGTGAGGTGGAAACGACGTTGACTCGAGTGGTTTTGAAAGAAATAGGGCTGTCTGGCGGTCTATCCAAACGTTCATCGCGGCTATAATTTCATTAAAATGATTGCGAGAATGACCGAAATCACCGAGATCACTCCCAGTTGAAACATGAGCAGCGATTTGGCTCTCAAAATGCTGTGCTGCAGATTTTGATTTAATCACGCCAAGAGCAATTCTAATCAGGTTTTGAGTGACCATATCTCCTCTGGCCTGTCGCTTCTTCATTATTGCTTCGTGTTTTAGAGCGTCAAAGTGCAACTGCGAGTGTTCGCCGCCGCAAGCCAAATGCTGTTTGATGCTGTGCTTCATACGGTACCACGATATGTTTCCTCCATTCACGAGTAACTCAGATTTTTCTGGCGATAAAATCAGTCCAGACGATAAAGAACCAGAGTATTTGCCAATGCCTTTGAGAGCAACTTTTCTTGGGTCTTGTTTTGGTTTCATATTCATTCGCGTTGCTATAAGATTGTAGCAGGTTTCACAACGTAGAACAGATGGTGTTTTTTCTGCGAAATCACCTCCATAAAATCTGATTCTTGTAATCTTTTCCGTGAGATCGACAATGTTTTTCAAATTTTCCCAGTCTGTCTGTTCGTTTTGGATCTCAGTAGCGTAATTTGCGAGTGCGGGAGCTGATTTTGATGAGTTAGTAGCTGTAATTTTCAAACCTTTCACGGCACTGACCAACTCATCTACTTTCTTGTGAAGGTTGTCAATTCCATCTTTGAGAGGGCAGTCGTGGTGAATGGATTCAGATGCTTCGGGTGCTGTTACCGGAGTTTCGCATTCTTGTGCCTTCGTTACAGTGCGTGTTCGGGTAAAGAAACATGCAGATTCTTGGTCCCTAATCTTTAAAGTAGACTGAAAATTAAAAAAAAGGCGAACAATTGGCCTGCTTTTTTTCTTTAAACAACCATGAGGTTGTTTTGCGTTTCGACCTATAAAGTCTATTCTTTAAATCTTTAAAGCGTTAAGGTATTTTTCCCGGGAACGGTCGCAAATTAATATGCAAAAGGACAATTGGACAAATCTTTCTTAAAAATAATAAAATGTGCCATGAAAAACATATTTTAAATAAAAAAATAATCAAAAGTGCTGTCAGAATGTGGGAATGCCATTTCAGATTTTCAGAGGCCAAATTTCAAAAAAGTTTTTTTAGAGAGGAACAACTCCGTGTCCTACAAATGCGGACCCACAACAACTTTGAATTTTTGGCACATGCCCCCTGTTTTAGTCAAACCGCTCCTGCAATCAATACCATGTTAACATCTTGAATTTACCTGAGAATCTGAATCTTTGTGCTCGGCTGAACCATAGGCTGCTGTGATTAGCTTCTGTTTCGTTTTGACTGTTTTGCTTGAATCCGCATCTTCCACTTCTTTCACTAAATAAAAATATTTACTTTTTGCTTCATGTATTTCTTTCCCAGAGCATTCAAAATCTGCTATTGTGATATCCTTCACAGTTTCCCCTTCATGTCGCCTCTTCAAATTACGTTCTTTTGTGCTATTATCACGGCGTGACATCACATAAATGCTGGGATCCTTGTTTACTCTAAAACATGTTAAGCAGATGCACCGTTTCTCCTCTTCATTTGGACTTGTTTCCGAACATATCGCATGTGCTGTTTTATGACACACAGAACAAGTATGTGCCCCAGAACTTTCTTTTAGGCAAACACAGCATAGTAAAACTGCTGTCATCTAGGGGAAAAAAGCCAACAGCTCTTTGTCAGTTCACTCAGTTGTCGCGTTGTTAGCATAACTTATGTAGTGTCAAAAGCTTTTCATAAGGGAAAAAAATGTTGTGTTTCCAGTAACCTGACCGACCTGAATTTTTACTGGTCACCTGAAACTTTTTCATTCTTTTTCCAAGATTTTTTTTTTGATTCTTTTCAAAATTGACTTGAATTTGAACTAAATAAGAAGTTTCTTCTCGATGTATGTATCTTTGCAAAACTCCCATTGCTGCAGCGTTCACACTAGATTGTTCAAGAAGATACTTGCCACCTTAATTTCAGAGTCTTGGGTAAAATTTTATCAGTCTGACCACTCTTTTGCTTGTGTAAAAACACACAGTGCAAACTTGATAAAAAATTATGAAAAAGAATTATAGTTATTTAACAAAATAAACTTATTTCCTAAATTTTTCTCAGCTTGTTACCGGAAACATAACATTTCTTTTGTTTTGAATAATTACGGCGCTGCGCGCCGCGCGAAGACTGGGAGACATTTGAGAGCTGAACGTAACATAACAACGTTGGTTATATGTAGATTGTATTATTGATTTATTGTATTAACGCTAAATTAGCGGAATCTGTTTTGTGTTAAAAACTCAAAAAATATCAAAACGTTTGTGTCTCAGAGTCAGAGATTCAGACAGCGTGTCAAATGACCGTGTAACTACTATAAAGTAGAGCAAATTCTTGTATATGCTATTATGCTAGGATATATTAAATTATTAATGATATATTTACAAATTTACAATGGGTTTTTAGGCACTAAATATTAAACTAGTATTCAAGTAAAACAACAACTTTGACTGAGAGTAAGTCTAATCTAAGACTATGTAACGAAATAAACGCAGTATTGCAGTAATGACTAATGAGTAACGACAAATCGACAAAGACAAACTGGACAAAGTCACAAAGACAATGAAATGAATGAATGTTAAAGTTAAGTTCATAAGTTATTAAACTGCAAATGAGCAAATCGAAATTATCGAATATCGAATGGCTTACCTTGATCAATAGCTGACTAGCCCACATGACATCCATCCATTGCTCCTCAGTCCTCCTTCGTTGATCAAATTCGTGATGAAATTCAGCTTCGAATTCAGTATTCTTCGACGATTAACATTTCACGCGCAATGCAGCATGAGCCATGAAGGCGCGTGGCTGAGAGGCCTGAGTCCGAGACTAGCTGAGTCCTGCACGCAGGCTACTGCGACATATATTAAGGCAAGCGAACAGATCAGCAGAAAAACGCTACCCATAAAAGCGTTAACCTGCGTTAGGAAACTAGGTGATTGATTGTGACAATTTTATTTATAAACATTAAATTTTTAAGTATGCCTGCCATCCGCCAACAGCTCGCGCAATTTCCACCGCCGCCGCCGCCAGGACTTGAAGCTCAAATCTCCCGCCAATTTGGCTGCCATGGCCGCCATGCTGAGCTCTGTCCCGCCGGATATATCCGGCGGGAAGCACCAAAAATGCACTCTGGTAGAGATGCCGCCAGGTTATATTGAAATTTTGTTTCTTTTCTTTTCCTTTAAATCCCAGACGTGTTTCGAAAGTTCGGTTTCGTTTGAATATTTTTTGTTTTGGAAAACGACCAAAACCATTTGAGGGATGCATTCATTGTTTCACCGCCCACACGCCACCTTTTGACCAAAACCATTTAAGTGGCCGACGAATCGAAACTACTCAGTCGCCTGAAGATCGCCCCGCGTGAAACTGACAGTTGCGCCACTCAACATTTTGAGGTAAGCCCACTTAAACTATACTATATATATATATATATATGCTTGTTCCAAGCTACACTGATGAGCTGTTGTACAGCGAAACGCCGTGTCTGTAGATTGAACTATGTACGCTCCTTCACTTCGGTGTTGTTGAGCACTCTGCGAAGTTGCCGTAGGTACCTATTAGCGATAATGCAACGCTCACTACCCTTGTGGAAGTTTGAGCACTCTGGGCCCATGCGCACTTCACGCTATCTGAATGTATTTCACCGATGCTGTCCCACATGCGGTTGTCACCGACGATCGCATGTGTATTGAACTATATATATATATATATATATATATATATATATATATATATATATATATATATATATATATATATATATATATATATATAATAAAGAAGTTTGGTTTAATAAAGATCATATATATCTATTATATATATATAATAAAGAAGTTTGGTTTAATAAAGAAGTATCATATATAATATATATATATATATATATATATATATATATATATTACAATCATGGCAAAAAAACCCTAGGACAGTTCGTAAAAACCACTACGCATTGGAAGTTGCCCCCCTTTCCCCCTTCAATGTTGCCATTCTATTGCTCTTTTTCGTCCTTATATTACACTGGGAGGGGAAAGATTGTTAGGTAAGGATTCAAGGCGATATATTATAGTTTTTCTTGTGTGAGGCTACCAGACTCTTCATTTGCACTGCTGTCCCAATTATTTATGGCCATGATGATGCTTGTCTGAGGTGAACAATGATGTATAGGCAAGCAATACTTTGGTGCTCGTCTAACATATTTTGTTCCAAGTTGTTCTACTATTCCTTAACATTTGTCTGTGCCACTTACAAAGATACATGTGCACTAGCGTCTAATTGATTATAATTAGCGTTTAATTGACTAATTTATCAATAGTAACCAATTTTGTGAAAGAAGGGATACCGGACAAGATATTGAGAGAGGAAGAGAGAGGTAGAGTGTGAAAGAGAGATAAATAGTGGGTAGAGAGGGACAGACAGACAGAAGGAGACAAAGAGAGACAGAAAGCGACAAACAGGATATGTTACTTGATATCCTCTATTATATATTTACACTTAAAAAAGGCACAATTCTCCCACTTCATTTCTCACCCAAAAATCGTTGTAAAGTGCAAAGTTAAAACTCCAATTAAATTTATTTTTCGTTCAATTGCATTGTTTGTGTCTGCGGCGTGTTATTCTCTATTTACTGCAGCTCGCACGTTAAGATATCTATCACTGTATTTGGGTTTTCCTGAGCAAAATGATAAATATATATCATGTCAGCCGAAAATTTCATCTTCATGGACTTTTTTGCTGTTAAAGTTCTTGGGTGAGATGTCACAAGAGGCATTTTAGTGGCAAGTAACAAACGAAAACTGGTTTGGAATGCTCTTGTGACATCACATCCGGTAACTGACAGGGAGAAACTCTGTGAAGATGAAATTTTCAGCTGGCAATATATATTATGATTTTGCTCAGGAAGACCCAAATATTACGGATACATGTATGTAAAATCC
>JAWNZC010000344.1:0-2500 GCA_035771165.1 Paragorgia papillata | reverse complement strand
GAACAAGAAGAACAAGAAGAACAAGAAGAACAAGAAGAACAAGAAGAACAAGAAGAACAAGAAGAACAAGAAGAACAAGAAACAAGAAGAACAAGAAGAACAAGAAGAACAAGAAGAACAAGAAGAACAAGAAGAACAAGAAGAACAAGAAGAACAAGAAGAACAAGAAGAACAAGAAGAACAAGAAGAACAAGAAGAACAAGAAGAACAAGAAGAACAAGAAGAACAAGAAGAACAAGAAGAACAAGAAGAACAAGAAGAACAAGAAGAACAAGAAGAACAAGAAGAACAAGAAGAACAAGAAGAACAAGAAGAACAAGAAGAACAAGAAGAACAAGAAGAACAAGAAGAACAAGAAGAACAAGAAGAACAAGAAGAACAAGAAGAACAAGAAGAACAAGAAGAACAAGAAGAACAAGAAGAACAAGAAGAACAAGAAGAACAAGAAGAACAAGAAGAACAAGAAGAACAAGAAGAACAAGAAGAACAAGAAGAACAAGAAGAACAAGAAGAACAAGAAGAACAAGAAGAACAAGAAGAACAAGAAGAACAAGAAGAACAAGAAGAACAAGAAGAACAAGAAGAACAAGAAGAACAAGAAGAACAAGAAGAACAAGAAGAACAAGAAGAACAAGAAGAACAAGAAGAACAAGAAGAACAAGAAGAACAAGAAGAACAAGAAGAACAAGAAGAACAAGAAGAACAAGAAGAACAAGAAGAACAAGAAGAACAAGAAGAACAAGAAGAACAAGAAGAACAAGAAGAACAAGAAGAACAAGAAGAACAAGAAGAACAAGAAGAACAAGAAGAACAAGAAGAACAAGAAGAACAAGAAGAACAAGAAGAACAAGAAGAACAATAAGAACAAGAAGAACAAGAAGAACAAGAAGAACAATAAGAACAATAAGAACAATAAGAACAATAAGAACAATAAGAACAATAAGAACAATAAGAACAATAAGAACAATAAGACTAATAAGACTAATAAGACTAATAAGACTAATAAGACTAATAAGACTAATAAGACTAATAAGACTAATAAGACTAATAAGGCTAATAAGCCTAATAAGGCTAATAAGGCTAATAAGGCTAATAAGGCTAATAAGGCTAATAACGCTAATAACGCTAATAACGCTAATAACGCTAATAAGGCTAATAAGGCTAATAAGGCTAATAAGGCTAATAAGGCTAATAAGGCTAATAAGGCTAATAAGGCTAATAAGGCTAATAAGGCTAATAAGGCTAATAAGGCTAATAAGGCTAATAAGGCTAATAAGGCTAATAAGGCTAATAAGGCTAATAAGGCTAATAAGGCTAATAAGGCTAATAAGGCTAATAAGGCTAATAAGGCTAATAAGGCTAATAAGGCTAATAAGGCTAATAAGGCTAATAAGGCTAATAAGGCTAATAAGGCTAATAAGGCTAATAAGGCTAATAAGGCTAATAAGGCTAATAAGGCTAATAAGGCTAATAAGGCTAATAAGGCTAATAAGGCTAATAAGGCTAATAAGGCTAATAAGGCTAATAAGGCTAATAAGGCTAATAAGGCTAATAAGGCTAATAAGGCTAATAAGGCTAATAAGGCTAATAAGGCTAATAAGGCTAATAAGGCTAATAAGGCTAATAAGGCTAATAAGGCTAATAAGGCTAATAAGGCTAATAAGGCTAATAAGGCTAATAAGGCTAATAAGGCTAATAAGGCTAATAAGGCTAATAAGGCTAATAAGGCTAATAAGGCTAATAAGGCTAATAAGGCTAATAAGGCTAATAAGGCTAATAAGGCTAATAAGGCTAATAAGGCTAATAAGGCTAATAAGGCTAATAAGGCTAATAAGGCTAATAAGGCTAATAAGGCTAATAAGGCTAATAAGGCTAATAAGGCTAATAAGGCTAATAAGGCTAATAAGGCTAATAAGGCTAATAAGGCTAATAAGGCTAATAAGGCTAATAAGGCTAATAAGGCTAATAAGGCTAATAAGGCTAATAAGGCTAATAAGGCTAATAAGGCTAATAAGGCTAATAAGGCTAATAAGGCTAATAAGGCTAATAAGGCTAATAAGGCTAATAAGGCTAATAAGGCTAATAAGGCTAATAAGGCTAATAAGGCTAATAAGGCTAATAAGGCTAATAAGGCTAATAAGGCTAATAAGGCTAATAAGGCTAATAAGGCTAATAAGGCTAATAAGGCTAATAAGGCTAATAAGGCTAATAAGGCTAATAAGGCTAATAAGGCTAATAAGGCTAATAAGGCTAATAAGGCTAATAAGGCTAATAAGGCTAATAAGGCTAATAAGGCTAATAAGGCTAATAAGGCTAATAAGGCTAATAAGGCTAATAAGGCTAATAAGGCTAATAAGGCTAATAAGGCTAATAAGGCTAATAAGGCTAATAAGGCTAATAAGGCTAATAAGGCTAATAAGGCTAATAAGGCTAATAAGGCTAATAAGGCTAATAAGGCTAATAAGGCTAATAAGGCTAATAAGGCTAATAAGGCTAATAA
>JAWNZC010000343.1:182500-185577 GCA_035771165.1 Paragorgia papillata | reverse complement strand
CTAATAAGGCTAATAAGGCTAATAAGGCTAATTAAGGCTAATAAGGCTAATAAGGCTAATAAAGGCTAATAAGGCTAATAAGGCTAATAAGGCTAATAAGGCTAATAAGGCTAATAAGGCTAATAAGGCTAATAAGGCTAATAAGGCTAATAAGGATAATAAGGCTAATAAGGCTAATAAGGCTAATAAGGCTAATAAGGCTAATAAGGCTAATAAGGCTAATAAGGCTAATAAGGCTAATAAGGCTAATAAGGCTAATAAGGCTAATAAGGCTAATAAGGCTAATAAGGCTAATAAGGCTAATAAGGCTAATAAGGCTAATAAGGCTAATAAGGCTAATAAGGCTAATAAGGCTAATAAGGCTAATAAGGCTAATAAGGCTAATAAGGCTAATAAGGCTAATAAGGCTAATAAGGCTAATAAGGCTAATAAGGCTAATAAGGCTAATAAGGCTAATAAGGCTAATAAGGCTATAAGGCTAATAAGGCTAATAAGGCTAATAAGGCTAATAAGGCTAATAAGGCTAATAAGGCTAATAAGGCTAATAAGGCTAATAAGGCTAATAAGGCTAATAAGGCTAATAAGGCTAATAAGGCTAATAAGGCTAATAAGGCTAATAAGGCTAATAAGGCTAATAAGTAATAAGGCTAATAAGGCTAATAAGGCTAATAAGGCTAATAAGGCTAATAAGGCTAATAAGGCTATAAGGTAATAAGGCTAATAAGGCTAATAAGGCTAATAAGGCTAATAAGGCTAATAAGGCTAATAAGGCTAATAAGGCTAATAAGGCTAATAAGGCTAATAAGGCTAATAAGGCTAATAAGGCTAATAAGGCTAATAAGGCTAATAAGGCTAATAAGGCTAATAAGGCTAATAAGGCTAATAAGGCTAATAAGGCTAATAAGGCTAATAAGGCTAATAAGGCTAATAAGGCTAATAAGGCTAATAAGGCTAATAAGGCTAATAAGGCTAATAAGGCTAATAAGGCTAATAAGGCTAATAAGGCTAATAAGGCTAATAAGGCTAATAAGGCTAATAAGGCTAATAAGGCTAATAAGGCTAATAAGGCTAATAAGGCTAATAAGGCTAATAAGGCTTATAAGGCTAATAAGGCTAATAAGGCTAATAAGCTAATAAGGCTAATAAGGCTAATAAGGCTAATAAGGCTAATAAGGCTAATAAGGCTAATAAGGCTAATAAGGCTAATAAGGCTAATAAGGCTAATAAGGCTAATAAGGCTAATAAGGCTAATAAGGCTAATAAGGCTAATAAGGCTAATAAGGCTAATAAGGCTAATAAGGCTAATAAGGCTAATAAGGCTAATAAGGCTAATAAGGCTAATAAGGCTAATAAGGCTAATAAGGCTAATAAGGCTAATAAGGCTAATAAGGCTAATAAGGCTAATAAGGCTAATAAGGCTAATAAGGCTAATAAGGCTAATAAGGCTAATAAGGCTAATAAGGCTAATAAGGCTAATAAGGCTAATAAGGCTAAGAAGGCTAAGAAGGCTAAGAAGGCTAAGAAGGCTAAGAAGGCTAAGAAGGCTAAGAAGGCTAAGAAGGCTAAGAAGGCTAAGAAGGCTAAGAAGGCTAAGAAGGCTAATAAGGCTAATAAGGCTAATAAGGCTAATAAGGCTAATAAGGCTAATAAGGCTAATAAGGCTAATAAGGCTAATAAGGCTAATAAGGCTAATAAGGCTAATAAGGCTAATAAGGCTAATAAGGCTAATAAGGCTAATAGGGCTAATAAGGCTAATAGGGCTAATAAGAGTAATAAGAGTAATAAGAGTAATAAGAGTAATAAGAGTAATAAGAGTAATAAGAGTAATAAGAGTAATAAGAGTAATAAGAGTAATAAGAGTAATAAGAGTAATAAGAGTAATAAGAGTAATAAGAGTAATAAGAGTAATAAGAGTAATAAGAGTAATAAGAGTAATAAGAGTAATAAGAGTAATAAGAGTAATAAGAGTAATAAGAGTAATAAGAGTAATAAGAGTAATAAGAGTAATAAGAGTAATAAGAGTAATAAGAGTAATAAGAGTAATAAGAGTAATAAGAGTAATAAGAGTAATAAGAGTAATAAGAGTAATAAGAGTAATAAGAGTAATAAGAGTAATAAGAGTAATAAGAGTAATAAGAGTAATAAGAGTAATAAGAGTAATAAGAGTAATAAGAGTAATAAGAGTAATAAGAGTAATAAGAGTAATAAGAGTAATAAGAGTAATAAGAGTTAATAAGAGTAATAAGAGTAATAAGAGTAATAAGAGTAATAAGAGTAATAAGAGTAATAAGAGTAATAAGAGTAATAAGAGTAATAAGAGTAATAAGAGTAATAAGAGTAATAAGAGTAATAAGAGTAATAAGAGTAATAAGAGTAATAAGAGTAATAAGAGTAATAAGAGTAATAAGAGTAATAAGAGTAATAAGAGTAATAAGAGTAATAAGAGTAATAAGAGTAATAAGAGTAATAAGAGTAATAAGAGTAATAAGAGTAATAAGAGTAATAAGAGTAATAAGAGTAATAAGAGTAATAAGAGTAATAAGAGTAATAAGAGTAATAAGAGTAATAAGAGTAATAAGAGTAATAAGAGTAATCAAGAGTAATAAGAGTAATAAGAGTAATAAGAGTAATAAGAGTAATAAGAGTAATAAGAGTAATAAGAGTAATAAGAGTAATAAGAGTAATAAGAGTAATAAGAGTAATAAGAGTAATAAGAGTAATAAGAGTAATAAGAGTAATAAGAGTAATAAGAGTAATAAGAGTAATAAGAGTAATAAGAGTAATAAGAGTAATAAGAGTAATAAGAGTAATAAGAGTAATAAGAGTAATAAGAGTAATAAGAGTAATAAGAGTAATAAGAGTAATAAGAGTAATAAGAGTAATAAGAGTAATAAGAGTAATAAGAGTAATAAGAGTAATAAGAGTAATAAGAGTAATAAGAGTAATAAGAGTAATAAGAGTAATAAGAGTAATAAGAGTAATAAGAGTAATAAGAGTAATAAGAGTAATAAGAGTAATAAGAGTAATAAGAGTAATAAGAGTAATAAGAGTAATAAGAGTAATAAGAGTAATAAGAG
>JAWNZC010000343.1:160000-177500 GCA_035771165.1 Paragorgia papillata | reverse complement strand
GAGTACATTGCGTTGCGTAGACAGGAAGTAAACACTTTTAATGGTATGCTTTCCAGTGTGATGGGTCGGAAATTGGATGGTATATTAGCCTCGCCTTTCTTGTGAATAAGAATTGTGCAAGTTTTTTTCCACTCAGAAGGAATGGTTCCGGACAACCAAACAGCACGTATTAGGTCAGTTAAATATGTTCTAAGGAAAGGACAATGTTTAAAACATATTATGGAGAGCTGATCAAGGGGACACGGAGAACCAGAAGCTTTCATTTTACGGATTATATTTGTGACTTGTTGATATGATGGAGGGTCAAGGTCAAATTGAACTTCAGGATTAGATAACATAGGAATCCAATTGGGAATGTTAAACAGTTTGTTAGGATGAACTGCAGCGAGAGTATTGGTGAAGTAAGAAAGGCATTCTGTCATGTTGAAAGATGGAAGTACAACGTCTTTCGTGTTTAGAACATTTTTAACATAACCCCAGAAATTTTTACCGATGTATTTATCATGGTTGAGCGATTGATCTTTGGCTTTGTCGTCTAGACTTGACTGATTGTTGTTATTTTGACGAAGTCTATCACGCAATGTATGCGATACATATTTGATTTCGTTTGGGTCACCACTGGTAGATTTGAGTGATTTTAGAGCCTTCTTTAAATCCTTGACTGTATACTCCTTATATTTATTTACTAATGAATCGTCGGGCACTGATTCAGCATAACCAAAGTTCTGAGCAAAATATTCGTATATGATGTTATTTAATACCTTGATGTTTGAATTTAGACCTTGCGCAGTGATTGGCTCATTTGATAGAAGAGCAAGTTTAAAATATTCATTAGCCGTTGACCATTCAGAATTACTTTTAGGTAGTTTAATGCCTTTTTTAAGGCTTGGAATATTTTCTTCGTTAACTATAGGTGCCGTGTTGACGGTTAATTGATCATTATCAGTGAAATCTGCGGAGTTTTCAGCGGCTTGTTCCTCTAGGTCATCGCAAAGTTCACGGTTTAACCCATGTATAACTCTACAACTGCGTTGATGCATCTTTAGACCACGCTTTCCTTTACATATTTTACCACAGCCACACTTTATTACGATACGACTTGAGATAAGAACATTGGGAGAATTCATGGCGGGCGCTTCCCTTGCTGTATCCTCAGCAGAATGATCTTGCTCTGCGTGATGAACTCGCTGTTTACATCGCCATGAATGTCGGCCAAGCGTAACGAAATCTTTTCCACAGAACGAACAAACGACGCATATCAATAACATAAGTATAAAACTTGAGCGAATCATGCTTGTAATCTTTAACAATGTTAATTCATAAAATTATTTGTGATTCAAGTAATAAATTTTCGATAAAACTTTAGACACGTACGGAGCACGTCTTAACGGCTCCGCTCAATGTAGTAATTACAACAACAACAACGACAACGACAACGACAACGACAACGACAACCACAACCACAACCACAACCACAACCACAACCACAACCACAACCACAACCACAACCACAACCACAACCACAACCACAACCACAACCACAACCACAACCACAACCACAACCACAACCACAACCACAACCACAACCACAACCACAACCACAACCACAACCACAACCACAACCACAACCACAACCACAACCACAACCACAACCACAACCACAACCACAACCACAACCACAACCACAACCACAACCACAACCACAACCACAACCACAACAACAACAACAACAATAATAATTTTATTTAGAGTTTAAATACTTAGTACACTTTTTCAATATTGTCAATCAATTAATGTCAGTTAGTTCAATTAAAAATATATAAAATCCATTCAAATATTAAATTAGTTAAAATGTACATCAAAAGCTTAAAAAATACAGTTTCATTCAGAAAAAACCCAACTTAACTTACAATAATTACAAATATAGATTATAATTATGGATAATAATAATAAATGATAATATTATAAATATAGATTAAAATATTTTAAAATCTTTGAAAATTTATTTGAAAAAATAATAAAAATAATTGGAATAACCTATTTAGAATGAATCTTCCTTAAATAGTCAGAACAAAAAACAAACAAGTAATGGATCCTTGCAACATCAGTCTCTATGTCTATGTCTAAATCAATATTTTTAACATTACAATGTACTCTTCTTATCACTCTAGACCCTCTTAGACATAACAGGGCTGATCGAAGGATTGAAAAGGATATCTTTGCTCTTATCCACGCCATTGTCTTCGAGTACATCTCGCCTTTCTTATTAGCGAGTAGCTCAGCTAATCGACTGTGATATCTCAGACACTCTTCTCCCATTCCACCAGTTGTTGTAAAAACCAGCGGTGTAAATGTTCCTTGCTCTATATCCGTGACCCATTTGTTATACATACGTTTCTTCTCATTCTCATTTTTCAATGGTTAAAAAGTGAATTAGTAGCATAAACAACTAATGGAAAAATAAGGGCGGATATCACGGATATCGGCATGCAGTTTAGTGTATTAGTGTAGTTTTAGTGTAGTTAGTGTAGTTTTAGTGTAGTTAGTGTAGTTTTAGTGTAGTTTTAGTGTAGTTTTAGTGTAGTTTTAGTGTAGTTAATGTAGTTTTAGTGTAGTTAGTGTAGTTTTAGTGTAGTTTTAGTGTAGTTTTAGTGTAGTTTTAGTGTAGTTTTAGTGTAGTTAGTGTATTAGTGTATAGGTGTATTGGGCTATTGATGTAAAACTTTGCAGTCAAATTTTCCTCGGCGAATTTGAGGATGTGTGCAAGTATAAAACACAGGCAAAATCTATAATTATCTATTCGGTTTGGGGTTCGATCGACTCTGTTTCACTTATGGAGATTTTTTACGGATTTTCATAAATGTTTGACTGGAAGAACAAGCAATATTATGAATATTTTTGTTTACTGTAGTTGTCTCCCAAGTGATTATATAGTTGTTTTAGTTCATTGTCACGGTTATACTGATTTCTGTTGTCCGAGTTTACCTAATTATGTTAAAGAACATAATTATGTAAACTCGGACAACAGAAATCATTATAACCGTGACAACATAATTATGTAAACTCGGACAACAGAAATCATTATAACCGTGACAATGAACTAAAACAACTATATATAATCACTTGGGAGACAACTAAACAAAAATATTCATAATATTGCTTGTTCTTCCAGTCAAACATTTATGAAACTCCGTAAAAATTTCCATAAGTGAAACAGAGTGAATAATAGGTGTTTAAAACCTCGAGGTTTCAAAATACGAATAATTAACGCCCGAAAAGTATAAAAAAACATGAACTTCGAAAGGGAACAGCCTTGAATTGGAACATGTCGGTACAAAGAAGATGGAACTACGCTTCGGCAGCTCCAGCAAGGCAGTTCAATAGTATTGCCATTAAAAACTCTGCGCGATGTTATATAGCGCCGATCGTACAGCGTGGTTTAGCTGTATTTACAGTGAAATGTGTATGGAGAGTTGCTGGTGGTCAAGATGGTTTATATAAGGCATGGGATATGATATCTGAGAAACGAAACGAATGCGACAAGAGCGTTGCCGCCATACCAAACGTGGTATTCTTCTTTTCAGCAATCCCTGTTTTCGACGACAAAAATAAAAAGTCAGCAAGTGAAGACAACGAGGAAACAGTTGAGTCAGAGCAGTCTTTGTTGTCGGAAACGAATTCGTCGCAGAGTACAACTGTATACGAATCGGCCGTTCGGAAGAAGCGATATCCAGCAATAAGTTATTGGATTGCAGTTACATCGAAAAGTGGAGCACCGGTGCGAGACCTTTCGCTGAGAAAGGCGCTACTGAAATGCAACGTGGAGATCGACGCAAAAACGGTATCGTGTAGAAGAGGCAGTGAAGAAAAATGCATTCGAGCTCTGTTCACAGTACTAAAAGATCATAGTTCTTCCTACATGCAGGAACTTGTCAACGAGTCGTGCCAAAGATGCTTCGAGCAAACCTACGTGGACGTGACAGACGACGAACCAACCACAAGTCAAGTATCTGAGATTGTAACTGTAGAAAAAGTTGTAAGATTCACAATGGTGTCAAAAGCGTCGAAGCAGATCGAAGCAGATCGACAGATCTGCTCTCGAGCTTGATATAGTTGGCATGCCTGCTGAAATTGTCGCGGAAGAAGAAGCCTGTCTAACAAGCGAAATAACTACCGATCCATGTGTCATACTTATTCACGACATCGAGAAAATCATGAAAAAGTTGAATTTTGCCCTTACAAGGGAGAGGTTTACAGATTGATTCCCGGAGCTAAATTCACCTACCAATTGAAATGTGACGTCGAGAAGTTTATCGGTACACTCGAAGGCAACGCGGTATTAAAAGCCAAAATTATCAAGTACGGGAAGCGTGTCGTCAACAAACTCAGTAATCGGGACAGTCAAGCCATACGACAAATCAGAGTGGATTATAACCTAATCGAAATAAGCGACGGTCGCTGTTTGTCCCTCAAAGACAGAGAGATTACAAGCAACGCAATACCAGAAGCGGAAATCGGAATGATAACCCCACGAGCCTTCTCCGCCTACGACGGTACCATGCAGAACTGTGAAGCAAAGTTCTTTCAAGAGGTGCTGGAGAACAGTCTTTCGTCTGAAGAGATCATGTCATTCTGTGAAGATTTCCTTCGCCTTCTACACCACAGAGGAAAGACGCACAA
Organism: Paragorgia papillata; assembly: GCA_035771165.1. Taxonomy (NCBI): domain Eukaryota; kingdom Metazoa; phylum Cnidaria; class Anthozoa; order Scleralcyonacea; family Coralliidae; genus Paragorgia; species Paragorgia papillata. Next base: position 172,820 of record JAWNZC010000343.1, on the reverse strand, counting down.
GGAGAAAGTGCCATTTCTTATTGGAGAACCCAACAGCGGTAAGACGAGTTTGTTCAGTCCAATTCAAGGTATTGTCCACCCAAAACGCATAGCAAAGATAACCAAGCAGCGCGTATTCAACAAAGCGATGATCAACGATGATTGCGAAGTTATATTTCTAGACGAAGCTCACGTGAAAATGATGGATCTTGACGACTGGAAGATTCTAGCGCAAGGCAGTTGGACTGCTCACGACGCAAAGTTCAAGACATGCCAAGGATTTGTCAACAAATGCCCAATGCTTATCGCATCGCAAACCGACATGGATTTTGGTAGTACAGTGGACAACGACGCTATGGATACCCGATTGCGCAGATACAAGTTCAAAAAACTGCCTTCTCCAGTGCCTGAAGCTTTTACTTGGCTGAAAAAAAATCCCGTAGAGTGCATCATCTGGGCAATGAACAACGCAAGTCATGTTCAACACGAAAATGGTACGGATGAAGATGATGCGAATGAAAAACTGACATCTGCCGAGGAACACGAGTTGTTCGAATTGAATGTAAGATTGATTGTCGAAAGCGACGACGCCGATAGTGAATACGAAGAAGCCTTCGAAGATGACGCAGCTGGACCAAGTCAAGAGGCGACGAGTGACTCGATTGGATCGTCGTCTCAAGCCTCCTCGCAGCGAGCAGTGGTTGATGTGGAAACACGAGTACAAGAAGAATTGGAAAAGTGTCACGAGACGTCGTTGAGATTCAAGCATTTGAGCGGAATAAAAAATAAGCTCTTGCGAGAAAAGGAAAAACGCCTACGCGAATACAAGGAACGGATGGTGAAGCAAAATCTGTTAACAGCTGAAGAATGCGAACAGTTCGACGACCAAGAAACTATCCCGGAAGCCCTAAAGAAGAAAATTCACGAGAGACGGTGGAAGATCATCCGAGAAGATAATGCAAAGAGGAAGCAAAATATTGAAGAAGAAATGGAAGCAGCATTTGCCAACCCTTGGCTACACAAAACGGAGCGTGACCTCATCGAAAACCAAGACAAATTTGAGAAAACCGATCCAGCATTGTACAAGTCCCTTTGGGAGATACACAAAGCTGTGGCAAAAAGTATGATGTCAAAAGCAAAATGGCTATCGCAAAACGCGCAAAGATGCTGAAGGACTTTGGTTACAACGCAAGTGTCACGGATCTTTGGTCGGTCCCGCTACTTTTCGACCGTTCCACTTCAAGCCACCCGCATTCCGAGAGCGAGCCCGAGGACGGCTTAAGCGATTTGACTCAACCAGATCCGCCCCGAAAATCATCGCAGCAACGTGTGTCGCAGCAACGTATGTCGCCACCAGCCTTCAATAAAAATAAAACGCATAGCCAGTCTTTGCATCCTATCACAAAAGACATTCTCAGTCAACCAACACTGGTCCGAACTTGGAAAACTGCTAATGACGACGACAACCGAGACCGCGTATTCACACGAAGTCAACCTGTTCCTAAGCGAAAGAAATTGTGCAAAACCATTAACCAAAGTAAAATCGAGGATTTTTTTCGTCCAAAATAACTGAAAAGAAAAACATGCTATTACTTATAAATTTGTTTTTCTCTTTTTTTTTTTTTGCGCGCGTGTGCGTGTCTGTGTGCGCACGTAAAATGTGTACAGATGGTAATTAAAGTAACTCACAAAAAGTAGTTGTCATGTCATAACTTTTAATAATAATAACATTCATTTGTTTAATCCCGCAGTTGTTTTGCTAAATGATTTTGACAAGGCTCGCTTTTGTAGAGAATCAGCAGTTCGTCCTTCCGGAAACGAAATCTCGGAATCTCGTAAAATTGCTGTCCACTGGCCAAACCCATGTTTGTCGATGCCTCGCTTTAGAGCGCAATCTTCTTGCGCGGTAAACCGCAAACGTTTTGGTCTTTCGTTATTCGGTGTAGAGACGAAACTGCAGGTTTCCGAAGGTGTGGCGAACAGCTGAGATGGACTTCGTCCGATTGTGGGAAATTGTATTTCCGTCGGTTTCTCTTCCTGTGATGATTCGGACGATGTGAAAAGTGATTTGTTGTATTCCTTACGACTTTTCCGCGACGTTTCGACCTCCGATTCCGATTGAGATAGTTCTAACGTTTTACGCAGTTCTTTCTCGACTCCACTTCTTTTGTTTTGTTCTAATTTCTGAAGACTATCCCGCGCTTTAGTCGCCACTTCGCGTGAACGTTTCTTTTCGTAGTAGATCTGCGCAACACTCGAACTGTGCTTTTGGTCTTCCGACACCGCTTGCCGCTCCTGAGGTGACAGCGATTTGTCACTTTCCATCTCGATGATCTGCCGAAGTCTAGTCGGATGAATGTATTTGCCGATTGCGTCGTAGACCAATTTCGACATCATGTCGGACAGCTTGTCGTACTGCGTGCCGTTGCGAGTAACCAGCAGGTAGTCGCACTTGGGTTTCAAACGCGGTCGGATGTATTTGACAAAATCGTCGATGATTCGAAGACCGGTACGATCCAAAATAAGCGAATCGAAGCCATACTTTGCTGCGGTTTTGAATTGACGCTGGTCAATAAAGCCACCGTTCTGTTTCGCAGTCTCGATCATTTCTAGCGTCAAGTACTGGTATGTCATCGGCCGTGACCCTTTCACGTTGATGAACAAGAAATTCGCGATAAACTTGTTGGCAAACGATAGATCGTAAGGGCTGACCAATGACGCTAAGTCGCCGTTCGTTTTGCATCGTTCGAGAATTCCCTTATATCTTGGCAGATGGTACGGTATGACCTCCAGCATTTCTTCCATAGTCGCCCAGTTCCCTTTGGCTTCTAATGTATCGATATCCATGTCTTTGGTCCATTGCACCTTCATCATTTTACCGATGCACTTTTTGGCTCGTTTCAAATAAATTTCCGTCGCACTGACATTTTCCAGAACTTTGCGACAAGGTAATTTTATTCTTCGATAATCGATTAAATCGGCAATAGCATTCAAGTACGCCATTTGGCCAGGATAACTCAACTTCCATTTTTCTTCCATTCTCGTTATAAATTTGCATAGGATTGTTGGCGAACCCAGGCAAAAGTCTACGATATCGTCCGTCAACACCGCATCTTCATCTTCATAGGATATCTTTAAGAACTTCAGACATCTCTTGGCGGTTTGATTAGCTTGTGTCATACTTTTTCCACCACCTGCAGCGCTGTTTAACCACGATGCAAATTCGCTACCTGCTGGGCTGGGCATGGAGTAAGATGGGACATTCGATGTGTCGAAGCTGCGTCTTCCTTTCTCTGTTTTTTGTGCCAGATTTGCCGGTTTGCTCTGCAACTGATGGTGCCCCGACGTGGCGGTTGTCGATGGTTTTTCGTCAAAGTAATAGAACCATGGGTGTATTGAATGCATGTGCTTTCTCAGTCCTCGTTTTGTCCCAAATCCTTCGTGTTCACAACTCCCGACTGGACATTTGTACAGAGAGTTCTCGCTTGGTCGAAGGTGTAATCTCTTCGGACGTTCTCGTGCTCCAGCAATCTTGGACCAGTCGATCGGAATTCTGCCACCTTGCATTTCTGTTTACCTTATAAGCCTTGTACATGTGTTCCCTATTTATGCTAAAGGAGTTGAACCTCTATTGTAACACCAAGCCAATAAAATCGCAAAAGTCGGGCATGATCGAGCGTGTTCTTATTATTCAAGCTTATTATTATGAATAATTTTGAAGTTAATTTGATATTAATTCTATTGCTGCGTGTAAACAATCGTAATAAGATGTTTGACAAATTTTCTTTGTCAAGAGTGGATTCTTTTTTACTGAAGCGGAACAATGTAAAGAGGAACATCTGAGAACATATTGTTCCCCACTTAAAGCGGAACGTTTTGGACTTCCCAGCTAAATCGGAATATTTTGTTCCACTTTGCATTATCGGAACGAGTTCATGCATTCCTTTTTACCAAAACGGACCAAAATGTGCCGTTAATGAATATCGGAAGCAAAAGAAAACGACAAATATTTTGTTCTCTAACAAATCTAAAAAATAACTATCTAAACTATCTTGAAGTCAAGACGCCGAAGGTAAATGCCCGAATTTGAAAGAAAACTGGACTGTTTCCTAAAGGAACACAAACTTTCCCTATCTGGGAAGGAAGGAAGGAAGGAAGGGAGGGAGGGAGGGAGGGAGGGAGGGAGGGAGGGAGGGAGGGAGGGAGGGAGGGAGGGAGGGGAGGGAGGGAGGGAGGGAGGGAGGGAGGGAGGGAGGGAGGGAGGAAGGGAGGGAGGAAGGAAGGGAGGAAGGAAGGAAGGAAGGAAGAAAGGAAGAAAGCAAGCAAGAAAGAAAAGAAGGAAAAGAAAGAAAAGAAAGAAAAGAAAGAAAGAAAAGAAAGAAAAGAAAGAAAAGAAAGAAAAGAAAGAAAAGAAAGAAAAGAAAAGAAAGAAAAGAAAGAAAAGAAAGAAAAGAAAGAAAAGAAGGAAAAGAAAGAAAAGAAAGAAAAGAAAGAAAAGAAAGAAAAGAAAGAAAGAAAAGAAAGGAAAGAAAGGAAAGAAAGGAAAGAAAGGAAAGAAAGGAAAGAAAGGAAAGAAAGGAAAGAAAGAAAGGAAAGAAAGGAAAGAAAGGAAAGAAAGGAAAGAAAGGAAAGAAAGGAAAGAAAGGAAAGAAAGGAAAGAAAGGAAAGAAAGGAAAGAAAGGAAAGAAAGGAAAGAAAGGAAAGAAAGGAAAGAAAGGAAAGAAAGGAAAAGAAAGGAAAGAAAGGAAAGAAAAGGAAAGAAAGGAAAGAAAGGAAAGAAAGGAAAGAAAGGGAAAGAAAGGAAAGAAAGGAAAGAAAGGAAAGAAAGGAAAGAAAGGAAAGAAAGGAAAGAAAGGAAAGAAAGGAAAGAAAGGAAAGAAAGGAAAGAAAGGAAAGAAAGGAAAGAAAGGAAAGAAAGAAAGAAAGAAAGAAAGAAAGAAAGAAAGAAAGAAAGAAAGATGGTGGCGAGGCGGTTGGATGCATGTTAAATAGCTCCGTAATTAAACTCCGTAAGCTGCCAACAACTCCGTCCGGATGTATTCTTAACAGTCAAATAGATTGATATACTTGGACATTCTCAAGTGGACGTGAGTTGATCAACCTTGTATGCCAGTGGACATGTATTTTGTGTTATTTCTGTTTTTGTTGCGATATAATGTGATTTTAAATTTGACTACATGTAAACCTATCAACGAGATTTTGTTGTGCGAAAGAAGAAATATACAAACGGCGTTTTATATCAGCATGGAGGGAAGTTCAGGCAGGGGAAGAGTGAAGTGGACACCACAAATGTTGATAGACTTACTACGATGCAAGAAGGAAGCTCAAGATGAACTGAAACGAAAGAAACAACAACGAGGATTGCGAAAATCTAATGGATTCTGAAATGGAACGAGATGGGCTAATGAACATTTTCAGTTATCTGCTCAAAACTTATACGACCGAGCGGTTAAGGCAGAAAGGAATTCGAAAACATTAAAGGATTATATGGAAGAACAGCGGGTTCAGTTAGGTAACATGCGAAGAAATAATCAAGATCAACAAACCGAACCAGAAGGTGAAAATATAAACCAGCCTAATAATGCAAATCAGGCAGAACCTGAAAGCCCACGGGAACATGACAGACAGACGCGGAGAACAATAGACCTGACAACATCGGGGGGAAACGACAAAGAAAACGAAATTAATTCATATCTTTATAATGAGGCGTTGAAAGTTTTTAATGCTGTTGATAATGAAGAAATGGATATTAAAGAAAGGCAATGGTCAACACAGACAAGAAATATCCCGACAGGGAAAGATCTTAAAGCTTTAAATGAAGTCACCGGTAAACTAATATCCACCCTTGTGAGTCAGTCTGAAAGCGGACCTGAGGAAAAGTTGTGGAAGCTGAAATTGTAATACATATTCAGTAGCTGTGGCCTGGGAAAGAAATTAAATCTGAGAATGCAAATAGCTCCGAAAGAACAAACAAGAAAACCAATTAGCGTATCAAGCATAGAAAAGAAGATAATCCAGACACGGAAGTTACTGTCTAAGAGTAGCAGCCGAGCGCGAAGCGATAAAGCGTCAGCCTAAAATGACTAAAAGGCGCGTGAAAAGAAGGAAACTGATAAGTGTTGAATGTAAGGTGCTATCCGTTTAAAGATCTTACGGAATTTAATCGATAAACTTAAACATAGGTTGAAGAATTTGGCAAGGAAAAACAAACGCCAAAAAGCAAGGAAATTGGAACGGAAGTGGAACAATGCTTTCCAAAATAATCAAGGTTCAGTTTATAAACACACTCGGCAAAAGTCTTGAGAAACAGAAAGATGATGAAAAACCCCGCTTCTCGTTTAATGAGAAGAAATTCGAAAGGACAGCTAATATTCAGAATTATTTTGACAGTACCGAAGAGGTGGAGATATATTGGAGAAAGTTGTGGGAAACAGTAGCGAAGATAATCTAGAGGCAAGTTGGATTGAAGAAGTGGAGGAGAGCATGGGGGAGGGAGTCAGAGAAGAAGAAATCGAAAAAAAGAGTAAATGTTGAACGTCAGTGACGTCAAGCGAGCAATAGCGAAAAAGAAAAATTGGAGGTGGAGCAGGACCAGACAAAATCAAGAATTTCTGGTGGAAAAAACTCACAGTAACCCACGAGTACGTCGCAGTTGCATTTGAGGAAACCATTAATGAGGATAGAGATATAAACTTGGAGTGGTTGGTAATGGGGGAAACTGATCTAATCCCCAAGGAAGGAGAGTGGAGTGCTGCCAACCAAAGACCAATTACATTATTGAATACGTGTTATAAATGGCTGACTGGTTTGTTAAAGGAGAACATGGAAGAACATCTGGAGAGGTTTGGTATGCTGCAATGTGACCAGAGGGGAGGCAGGAGGGGTACGTGGGGTGTGGTAGATAACCTACTGATCGATGCAATGGTTCTAGAAGAATGCCGAATGAGAAAGAAGAATTTGAATTGTACCTGGGTAGACGTTGCTAAAGCTTATGACAGTGTTAGTCACAACTGGTTGAAGAAAGTATTAGAAATGCACAGAATTCCACTAGCCATCAGAAATACGATCATGAAGTTATCCGTGAAAGTGAAAACGCAGTCTGGTCTGAAATTTACAGAACCCATACAGTTTAAGAGAGGAATCTACCAAGGCGACACCCTCTGCCCATTATTATTCATCATGTGTGTTAACCCAATGGCGTGGAAACTACGAACACTACAAGGGTACAAAATGACCAAGCCTGTAAACATCAGTATTTCCCACTCCTCATTTATAGACGACCTTAAGATGTATTCAAGCTCAGAGAGGCAACAAGCAATTAAGCTAGCGTTGACACATCAAATGATGGGGGATACAGGCCTTTCGATGTCAGCGAAGAAGACTAAAACAATTTCAATGGCAAGGGGAAAGCGAGTCGAAAAGGAAGGGGACCTACAACTTTCTCAAGATGTTACAATCAAAGATCTAGGAGACAACCTATACAAGTTCCTAGGAGTAGAAGAAGCTGAACTGCAAGAAAACAAAACTGTGTTAAAGAAAGCAGAGAAAGAAGTAGTGAGGCGTGTCCGTGTCATTCTCGACACACCACTCTCGGACTACAACAAGATCCAGGCCATCAACATATTTGCCTTGCCCGTCCTCACTTATTTTATGCCAGTACTTTTCTTCTCTCAAGACGATCTAAAGGAAGTGGATTTGAAAATCAAACGTCTCTTAACTGAAAGAGGTGCACGTCATCTTCAGCATCTCAATACCCTGTTGTATGCACGTCGGTCGGTGGGAAGTCGAGGGCTCAAAGAACTGATTTACAAAGAAACGAAAATAAAAACTGCTTTACGTATTGCGAGCAGCAAGGATCCAAAACTACAAGCTGTAGCAAGATTCCAGCGTGTGAAGGAAAGGAAAGGAAGGAGATCGATATTCAAAGACGCCAAGAGACATGCCAGGGAATTGAAAGTCGATTTAGAATTGGGTGATGAGCCGGTTGTTTCATTTACATCAACGGAAGAGCGTACCCACACTGCCACAGATGTAGCAGGAGTCAAGTTGGTTATGGGTAAAGCGCAAACAGACCGTTCAAAACTGGAAATCAAAGAATGCAAATGGCAAGGAAACATTGTGTCACATAGACTGGAGGATGAATCAATCGAGCTTTCAGACTGCTTTAGCTGGAGTACGAGTTGGAAGTCTGCACCAACTTACACCGTTTGTGCAGTGAATGAAATATACCAACAACTGTCCAAAACAAGAGTGAGAGATGAAATGATGGGACAAATGATTGATAGGACATGTCGAAAATGTCATCAGCATCCTGAAACTGTGGAACATATCCTGTCAGGATGCCCAGAGCTAGCTCAGAGGCATTATCTTTGGAGACACAATGCTGCATTGAAATGGGTGTTAAGTGAACTTACTAATGATTCATAGCATAGGAGTGAAGCCGCTGGCGTTTATGGAAGAGCCAGCTAGTTTCTACAGCAGCGATGACGTTGAAATTATTTGGGATTGCAGCATTACGACTGACGCACGAGCTGAAGGAGAAGGTAATAGACCTGACAATGGTGATGACGGACAAGAAGAAGAAAGTAATTAACATCGTGGAAATGGCGTGTCCTAGTTGGCGAAATAGAGAAGAGAGTGACCAGCCGTAAAACGAGAAGTACAAACGGTTAGGCGAGAAATGACAGAACGTCATGTAGGATTCAGAGTTGTACAGTCCAACATTATTGTGGATGTCTTGGGCGGATTTAACAGAGATTTAAAAGAACGAATGAATGAGTTACTGGGCAAAACAGCTTCCAGGCGCGTGTTGGTCAACATGCAGAGAACCGTCCTATTGCATGCTGTGAGAATTGTCGGACATGTGGTTTCTTAAAAACTTTTATTATATTATTTGTAGAAACACCTATTAATTATTGTTATATTTAGGCTTAATTTTGCATGTATATTCCATTGGTATGTATTATTAGGGGAAAGGAGTTTGGCTTTGCCCCTCCCTGTAACCGAGACAATTGATAGAAACAATAGACATATAAGAAAGAAAGAAAGAAAGAAAGAAAGAAAGAAAGAAAGAAAGAAAGAAAGAAAGAAAGAAAGAAAGAAAGAAAGAAAGAAAGAAAGAAAGAAAGAAAGAAAGAAAGAAAGAAAGAAAGAAAGAAGGAAAGAAAGAAAGAAAGAAAGAAAGAAAGAAAGAAAGAAAGAAAGAAAGAAAGAAAGAAAGAAAGAAAGAAAGAAAGAAAGAAGGAAAGAAGGAAAGAAGGAAAGAAGGAAAGAAGGAAGGAAGGAAGGAAGGAAGGAAGGAAGGAAGGAAGGAAGGAAGGAAGGAAGGAAGGAAGGAAGGAAGGAAGGAAGGAAGGAAGGAAGGAAGGAAGGAAGGAAGGTAGGAAGGTAGGAAGGTAGGAAGGTAGGAAGGTAGGAAGGTAGGTAGGTAGGTAGGTAGGTAGGTAGGTAGGTAGGTAGGTAGGTAGGTAGGTAGGTAGGTAGGTAGGTAGGTAGGTAGGTAGGTAGGAAGGAAGGAAGGAAGGAAGGAAGGAAGGAAGGAAGGAAGGAAGGAAGGAAGGAAGGAAGGAAGGAAGGAAGGAAGGAAGGAAGGAAGGAAGGAAGGAAGGAAGGAAGGAAGGGAAGGAAGGAAGGAAGGAAGGAAGGAAGGAAGGAAGGAAGGAAGGAAGGAAGGAAGGAAGGAAGGAAGGAAGGAAGGAAGGAAGGAAGGAAGGAAGAAGAAGAAAGAAAGAAAGAAAGAAAGAAAGAAAGAAAGAAAGAAAGAAAGAAAAGAAAGAAAGAAAGAAAGAAAGAACATGGGCGACTAGTAGAGCAGACGTGTTCGGATTGAGCTCCGCATGTTAGGACTCGAAAAACCAGCCTTGCGACAACGCACCGAGCCTCAAGAACTAAAGTATGGTGACATACTGAGCTCTTATCTTTCCAGATAAGTAGGTTGCGTGTTGAACGATCACAAACCTTTTATAATTTTGTGTTATTTCGATCTGAATTTGAGATCAACGTCTCAAATCACAAAGCGGAACAGAACGAGAAGAACAAAACCATCATCTTCTTAAAAGACTCGAGATAGGGAAATACAGAATAACATCAGAAAATGGTCAGGTGGACATCTACGATGCTCTCGGATCTACAGGACTGTAGGAGCAAAGCACTCGAGATAAAAAAACGGGGAAAATCCGCCATTAGATGCCAACGGTAAGAAGAAAAAATATGTTGACATATTGTTAGAGCTATGGAACGAGAAAGGATATGGACATCTGAGGCTTTCCAAGGACAATTTGCGAGTGAGGGCAGGTCAGTTAAACGTACAAAACCTGGCATCGAAGAGTCAGATTAGGCAAGAAGTTATATCTCAACAAAATCAACAAGAAGAAGGAAACGAAGAAATTTTACCAAACGTGCAAGAAGAAGCCGAATCCCTCGAGACCGACGAATTTGAATATGCAGAAATTGTTTTTACACCCAAGGAGAGAGAAACAGCTAAGAAAATTGAAGATGAAGCTACAAACATCATGGAAAAGATATCACCACATGTTGGGGATTTTGCAAATCGGATATGGAATACTAGAACTAAAATAGTTCCTTCCCAAAGAAATCTAAAGATAATAAATAAAGTAGCCGAAAATCTATGGGCGACCAGGAGAAATGCAAATGCTTGTCACCTTTTGTGGTACTATAATTGCATAATATATGCATTAGCGATATCGTGGTTAATGAGCCAAGGCATGGCTAAAGAATCCAACATGCATCGAGCGACAATGAATGGTACTCAGAGAATGTGGACGCCGCCGTGTGTAAGCAAGATTGAGAGAGAAATAAAGGAGATAAGAAGAGATATATCGATTGCAACAGCAGAACTAAAACGATTGCAAATAAACGGGAAACTAACAAAGAAAGGAAAGGAAAATAGAGAGCACTTAATAAACAATAGAGGTGTCAAAATATCATGTGTAAGCATAATTAACTTTATTGAAAAGCAGAAATCAACACTGAAACGAATGGCAAGAAAGAGAAGAAGAAAGATAAAGTGGTATGAATCAAAAAAATGGAATAAGATGTATATCAACACCCCAACCAAGGTACATAACATTATGCGAGAATCTATCCGGAAAGACCCCAACAACCTGAAACCTAATCGATTGATGGATGATGGTAATCGTAGTGAAGACTCCGATTCAATGTGCTTTGAAAGCTTAGAACAGGCTGAGGAGTTTTGGCGACCTATGTGGGAAACTGAGGGAAATGGAAATCCGAGTGCCCCGTGGTTAAAAGAAATTGAAGAAATCATGGCAAGCTGTGTACGAGAGAATTCTGATAACACAGACTCGATGACTATTAAAGAACAACAAATTAGGCAAGCCATTAAGAAGAAAAAGAATTGGTCAGCGCCTGGCCCGGACGGAATAGCAAACTATTGGCTAAAGAAAATAGCATCTCTCCACGGACATTTGGCAAAAGTTATTGAATCTGTTATCAACGAAAATGAAGCATTACCAGAATGGCTAAATATGGGGCGAACAACACTTTTCCCTAAAGACGGTGAATGGAGCTCCACAAATCATAGACCTATAACGTGCCTAAATACAACATACAAACTTATGACATCAATAACTCTCCCCATTGTTGACAACCACCTAAAGCGTCATGAATTTCTCCAACAGGACCAAAGAGGGGCGAAGGAAGAGGTCTCGGGCTGCCTTGACAATCTTCTAATAGATAAGATTGTTCTTGAGGATGTTAAAGAGAAGAAACGCAACATGGCATGCGCTTGGGTGGATGTACGAAAAGCCTACGACAGTGTAGATCATACCATCCTCGGAAAAGTTCTAGAAATTCATAGCTTCACCAAATATTTGATATCCATCATTATGAAATTGGTAACCAAGTGCTCGATAACGCTGGTAGTTAAAACAAAAGCAGGTATGCAAGAATCAAGCAAAGTAACCATTAGAAAAGGCTTACTGCAAGGTGACTCTCTGTGCCCAAAACTCTTTACCATTTACATCAATCCAGCTGCCTGGAAAATAAGAGCTACCGATGGCTATATCTTAAGTAAACCAATAAGACTTAAAATCACTCAGTTGCTGTTTATTGACGATTTGAAAGTCTTTGCTGCAAATGAGAAAAAACTTCACCTGGTTTTAAAGTTTAACCACAAAACTGTATGAAAGATTTAAACAAGGAATGGGGAGCAAAGAAATGTGACCATTATGAATGTGAAGATAGGGAAACTGGAAGAGCAGCCAGATCTACACCTGAATGAAACTACAAATAATTTAGAGCAGTAAGTAAGGACAGACCATATAAATTTTCTGGGCATTTATGAACATACTTGTCATGATTCGAAATTAATTCGCAATGAAGTCAGTAAAGAGTTCCTGCAAAGAATGTGGTTAATATGGTCCTCTCCTATGTCCGAGCCATTAAAGATCCATGCCACCAATACGTTTGCCATCCCAGCACTTACGTACTACATGTGCACTACTGAATGGACTGTGCATGACCAACAAGAGTTAGATAGAGAAGTCAGAAAAATTCTCACCGATGCTGGCGCAAGACACCCTGGGGCGTCGGTACCACTTCTCATACATGCCAAGATCCATGGGAGGCTTGTGGTATGAAATCTGTAGAGGATGAAATATATAGAGATGAAAATAAAAAACTGCTGTACACCTGTATTCCTCAGATGATTTAAGGATGCAAGCTGTGGCCCAAATCGACCAACAAAGAGGAGAGAAAGGCAGAAGATCAATAATGAAAGATGCGGAGAAATTTGCAGCAAAACTGGGTGTCGAAGTCAATAATAATAGAGAGAACCATGGGTGGAAAATAAAATACACAA
>JAWNZC010000343.1:80000-157500 GCA_035771165.1 Paragorgia papillata | reverse complement strand
TTTCAGTTGATCTGACCTCGTATCCAGACCTGGTAATAATTCGAGCAGCCCTGTTTTGCAGTTTTTGAAGCTTATTTCTTAAGACTAAGAGAGGAGAGAGAGATGAGAGAGAGAGAGAGAGAGAGGTGAGAGAGAGAGAGAGAGAGAGAGTGAGAGAGAGATGAGAAAGAGGAGAGAGAAGAGAGAGAAAGAGAGAGAAAGATGAGAGGAAGAAAGAAAAGAGAGAAAGATAGGAAAGTGAGAATGAGAAAGAGAGAAAGAGAAAGGACTAAGGAGAAAGAGAGGAGGAAAGAGGAAAGAGAGAAAGAGAGAAAGAGGAAAGAGTGAGAGAGAAAGAGAGAAAGAAAAAAGAGAGAAAAGAAGAAAGAGGAGGAGAGAAAAGAGAGAGAAAGAGTGAAAGAGGAGAAAAGAGAGAAAGAGAAGAAAGAGGAGAAGAGAGAAAGATGAGAGAGAGAAAGAGAGAAAGAGAGAAAGAGTGAGAAAGAGAGAGAAAGAGAGAAAGAGGAGAAAGAGAGAGAAGAGAAAGGAGGAAAGAGGGAGAAAGAGAGAAAGAGAGGAAAGAGAGAAAGAGAGAAAAGAGAGAAAGAGAAAACGAGAAAGAGAGAAAGAGAGAAGAGAGAGAGAAGAGAGAAAGAGAGAGAAAGAGAGAAGAGGGAGAAAGAGAGAAAGAGAGAAAGAGAGAAAGAGAGAAGAAAGAAGAAGGAAAGAGAGGCGAGGACAAGAGGTGAAGAGAGAAAGAGAGAAGATTGAGAGAGAGAAAGAAGAGGCGAGAAGAGAGAAAGAGAGAAAGAGGAGCAGGAAAGAGGAAGATTGAGAAAAGAGTAGAGAGAGAAAGAGAGAAAGAGAGAAAGAAGAAAGAGAGAAAGAGAGAAGAAAGAGAGAAAGAGAGAAAGAAAGAGAGCGAGAAAGAGAGGAGAAAGAGAGAAAGAGAGAAAGAGAGAGAGGAGAGAAAGAGAGAAAGAAAGAGGAGAAAGAGAGAAGAGAGAAAGAGAGAAAAAGAAAGAGAGAGATGAAAAGAGAGAAAGAGAGAAGGGAAGGGGAAAGAAGAGAAAGACAGAAAGAGAGAAAGACAGAAAGAGAGAAAGAGAGAAAGAGAGAAAAGAAGAGAGAAAAGATGAGAAAGAGAGAAAGAGAGAAAGAGTGAGGAAAGGGGAGAAAGAGAGAAAGAAAGAGAGAGAAAGGTGAGAAGAGAGAAAGAGAGAAAGAGAGAAAGAGGAGAAGAGAGAAAGAGGAGAGAAAGAAAGAGAGAAAAGAGAGAAAGAGAGAAAGAGGAGAAAGAGAGAAAAGAGGAGAAGAGAGAAGAGAGAAGAGAGAAAGATGGAGAAGAGAGAGAGAAGAAGAGGGAGGGGCGAGGAAGGAAAGAGAAGAGAGGAAAAGAGAGAGAAAGAAAGAGGAGAAAGAGAGAGGAGAAAGAGAGAAAGAGAGGAGAGGAAAGAGAGAAGAAAGGAGAGAAAGAAACGAACGAAGGAAGGGACCTTGTGCTTACCCTTTAAAAGTGCGATAGATTCCAGACAGCATCTAAAGGAGGGTGGTTCTATTGCTTTGTTCAGGAAATCTCTGATGTCGCGCCAATTTCAGCAATTTAATTGTCAAAGCTAACTCATGAAGTGGTGTTCTCAAAATCTAAGGAGTCGAATGTTCTGCAAGTATTAAAAAAGTACAGAAAAGAATGACGTGATAATAGACATAACAGTAATTTCTACTACTCACAAAATAGATAAAATGCCTGTGATACAACCAGAAATAGAAACTTGTATGTAAGTTGGACACTTTTTTAGAATGCTTTCTTTAAGTTGCTCTCTTTTTTCTTTCTGGCAAGTGGGGCTTTTAATGGCCTGGCCAAACGCTTTCAACATTTCATTCTACATCGTTCAACTTTGTTGAATTCAACCGTGATTCAACATGTTGAAAGCGTTTGGCCCTGTTGAATGATGTTGATACGTTGTTGAATGGTGTTGAATGATGTTGATAGAAATTGTACATGTTAAATTTTCGTTCAACATGCGTTGGTGTTGTTTTGATGGGGTAAGGGTGGTTGGGAAGATTGGTGCTTGCTATGAGCGTGAAATTAATGGGATATCGAGGCCGGAAGTGCCGGGGCATGGGGGGGGCTTTTAGGGTTATATGGGGAGGACGGTAGTGATTGGTTTGTATGGTTGGGGTAGTGTTGTTGTGGATTAGAGGGGATGGGTGGAAGGAATGGATTGGAGGCGGAATAAAGGATGGAGTGAGGGAAGGAGGGAATTGATGTGAGAAGCAGGAAGGAGAAGGAGGAATGGGAGAAGGAAGGGGGCTGGGAAGGAAAGAGAGAAAGAGGGAAGAACGGAAAGACAGGAAAGACGGGAGGAAAGAAGCAGGGAAGGAAAGAAGGCAGCAAGAAGGAAAAAGATAGGAAAGGAAGGAAAGAAGGAAAGATGGGGAAGGAGAAAGAGAGAAAGACGGAAAGAAGGGAAAGAAGGAAAGAAGGAAAGAAGGAAAGAAGAAGAAGGAAGGAAAGAAGGAAAGAAGGAAAGAAGGGAAAGAAGGAAAGAAGGAAAGAAGGAAAGCGGAAGAAAGGAAAGGAAGGAAAGATGGAAAGCAGGAAAGAAGGAAAGAAGGAAAGAAGGGAAGAAGGAAAGAAGGAAAGAAGGAAAGAAGGAAAGAAGGAAAGAAGGAAAGAAGGAAAGAAGGAAAGAAGGAAAGAAGGAACGGGAAAGAAGGAAAGAAGGAAAGAAAGGAAAGAAGGGAAAGAAGGAAAGAAGGAAAGAAGGAAAGAAGGCAAAGAAGGAACAGAAGGAAAGAGGAAAGAAGGAAAGAAGGAAAGAAGGAAAGAAGGAAAGAGGAAACGAAGGAAAGAAGGAAAGAAGGAAAGAGAAGGAACGAAGGAAAGAAGGAAAGAAGGAAAGAAGGAAGAACAGGAAAGCAGGACAAACGGAAAGAAGGAAAGAAGGAAAGAAAGGAACGCAGGAAAGAAGGAAAGAAGGACAAGAAGGAAAAGAAGGAAAGAAGGAAAGAAGGCAAGAAGGAAGAAGGAAAGAAGGAAAGAAGGACACAGGAAAGAAGGAAAGAAGGAAAAGACGGAAAGAAGGAAAAGAAGGAAAGAAGGAAAGAAGGAAAGAAGGAAGAAGGAAAGAGGAAAGAGGAAAGAAGGAAAGCAAGGAAAGAAGGAAAGAGGCAAGAAGGAAAGAAGGAAAGAAGGAAAGAAGGAAAGAAGGAAAGAAGGAAGAAGGAAAGAAGGAAAAGAAGGAAAGAAGGAAGAAGGAAAGAAGCAAGGAAAGAAGGAAAGAAGGAAAGAAGGAAAGAAGGAAAGAAGGACAAGAAGGAAAGAAGGAAAGAAGGAAAGAAGGAAAGAAGGAAAGAAGGAAAGAAGGACAGAGGAAAAGAAGGAAAGAAGGAAAGAAGGAAAGAAGGAAAGAAGGAAAGAAGGAAAGAAGGAAAGAAGGAAGAAGGAAAGAAGGAAAGAAGGAACGCAAAGGAAAGAGGAAAGAAGGAAAAGAAGGAAAGAAGGAAGAAGGAAAGAAGGAAAGACGGCAAAGAAGGAAAGAAGGAAAGAAGGAAAGAAGGAAAGAAGGAAAGAAGGAAAGAAGGAAAGAAGGAAAGAAGGAAAGAAGGAAAGAAGGAAAGAAGGAAAGAAGGAAAGAAGGAAAGAAGGAACGAAAGGAAAGAAGGAAAGAAGGAAAGAAGGAAAGAAAGGACAGAAGGAACGAAGGAAAGAAGGAAAGAAGGAAAGAAAAGGAAAGAAGGAAAGAAGGAAAGAAGGAAAGAAGGGAAAGAAGGAAGAAAGAAAAGAGGAAAAGAAGGAAAGAAGGAAAGAAGGAAAAGAAGGACAAGAAGGAACGAAGGAAAGAAGGAAGCAAGGAAAAGAAGGAAAAGAAGGAAAGAAGGAAAGAAGGAAAGACAGGAACAGAAGGAAAGAAGGAAAGAAGGAAAAGAAAGGAAGAAAGGAAAGAAGGAAAGAAGGAAAGAAGGAAAGAAGGAAAGAAGGAAAGACGGCAAAAGGAAAGAAGGAAAGAAGGAAAGAAGGAACAGAAGGAAAAGACGGAAAGAAGGAAAGAAGGAAAGAAGGAAAGAAGGAAAGACGGAAAGAAGGAAGAAGGAAAGAAGGATAAGAAGGAAAGAGGGAAAGAAGGAAAGACAGGAAAGAGGAAGAAGGAAAGAAGGAAAGAAAGGAAAGAAGAGAAAGAAGGAAAGAAGGAAAGAAGGAAAGAAGGAAAGAAGGAAAGACAGGAAAGAAGGAAAGCAGGAAAGAAGGAAAGACAAGGAAAGAAGGACACGAAGGAGAAAAAGGAAAGAAGGAAAAAGAAGGAAAGAAAGGAAGAAGGAAAAGAAGGAAAGAAGGAAAGAAGGAAAGAAGGAAAGAAGGAAAGAAGGAATAAGGAAAGAAGGAAACGAAGGAAAGCAGGAAAGAAGGAAGAAGGAAAGAAGGAAAGAAGGAAAGAAGGAAAGAAGGAAAGAAGGAACAGAAGGGAAGAAGGAAAGAAGGAAAGAAGGAAAGAAGGAAGAAAAGGAACAGAAGGAAAAAGGAAAAGAAGGCAAACGAAGGAAAGCAGAACGGAAAGAAGGTGGAAGGAAAGAAGGAAAGAAGGAAAGAAGGCAAAGAAGGAAAGAAGGAACAGAAGGAAAGAAGGAAAGAAAGGAAGAAGGAAAGAAGGAAAAGAAGGAAAGAAGGCAAAGAAGGAAAGAAGGAACGAAGGAAAGAAGGAAAGAAGGAAAAGAACGGAAAGAAGGAAAGAAGGAAAGAAGGAAAGAAGAAGAAGGAAAGAAGGAACAAGACAGGAAAAGGGAAAGAAGAAAAGAAGGAAAAGAAAAGGAAAAAGACAGGAAAAGAAGGAAAGAAGGAAAGAAGGAAAGAAGGAAAGAAGAAGAAGGAGGAGGAAGAAGGAAGAAGGAAAGAAGGAAAGAAGGAAAGAAGGAATAGAAAGGAAGAGATAGGAAAGAAGGAAAGAACGGAAAGAAGGAAAGAAGGAAAGAAGGAAAGAAGGAAAGAAGGAAAGACGGAAAGAAGGAAAGAAGGAAAGAAGGAAAGAAGGAAAGAAGGAAGAAGGAAAGAAGGAAAGAAGGAAGACAGGAAAGAAGGAAACGAAGGAAAGAAAGGAAAGAAGGAACGAAGGAAACGAAGGAAAAGAAGGAAAGAAGGAAAGAAGGAAAGAAGGAAAGAAGGAAAGAAGGAAAGAAGGGAAAGAGGAAAGAAAGAACCCGAAAGAAGGAAAGAAATGAAGAAGGAATCGGAAAGAAGGAAGAAGGAAAGCAAGGAAAGCAAAGAAAGAATAGGAAAGAAGGACAGACGCGGAAGAAAGAAAAGAAGGAAGAAGGAACAGAAGGAAAGAAGGACAGAAAGAAAGACAGGAAAGAAGGAAAGAAAGAAGAAGAAAAGAAGGAAAAGAAGTAAAGGAAGGCAGGAAGCAAGACGAGGTCCAAATCACAGAAGGAAACGGAAAGAATGACGTAACAGAAAGAAGGAAAGAAGCACAAGAAGGCAGGTGACAAGACAAAGAACCCCTCCCTCCTCGCCTCCTCGGCACGTCCTCCCTCCTTTCCTTCCTTCCTTCCTTCCTTCCTTTCCTTCCTTCTTCCTTCCTTCCTTCCTTCCTTCCTTCTTCCTTCCTTCCTTCCTTCCTTCCTTCCTTCCTTCCTTCCTTCCTTCCTTCCTTCCTTCCTTCCTTCCTTCCTTCCTTCCTTCCTTCCTTCCTTCCCTTCCTTCCTTCCTTCCTTCCTTCCCTTCCTTCCTTCCTTCCTTCCTTCCTTTCCTTCCTTCCTTCCTTCCTTCCTTCCTTCCTTCCTTCCTTCCTTCCTTCCTTCCTTCCTTCCTTCCTTCCTTCCTTCCTTCCTTCCTTCCTTCCTTCCTTCCTTCCTTCCTCCCTCCTTCCTTCCTTCCTCCCTTCTCTCCTACCTCCCTTCCTCCCTTCTTCCCTCCCTCCCTTCTTCCCTCCCTCCCTTCTCTCCTACCTTCCTACCTTCCTTCCTTCTTCCCTCCCTCCCTTCTCTCCTACCTATACCTACCTACCTTCCTCCCTCCCTCCCTTCTCTCCTACCTACCTACCTTCCTTCCTCCCTCCCTTCTCTCCCACCTACCTTCCTTCCTTCCTCCCTCCCTCCCTTCTCTCCTACCTACCTTCCTTCCTTCCTCCCTCCCTTCCCTCCTACCTACAGACATGAAGACAGAAACAGATACATACAATATCATACACAGTTAAAATATGAGCGGCCGATCTTTATGGGCATTTACTTATCAAATTCTAAGTGTAAATAATGAACACTTTGTTTAAGAGTCGTAGGAAAGGTGAGATAAGAAAAAGAAAAGCTCAATTTGAGGCACTAGTGCCTATTAACTTTGATAAAACCTTGATGTTTTATTAATCAATGTTTATCCGTAGTTAAAGATGCTGATTAAATATTAATTTGTTTTGAATTTTCTTCATTAATTATTAATGAATTTGATAAATATTATATAAAAGATGAATAACTCACCAAACACAGGATGTTGCGTTAAAAATTTATGAATCGCAAAAATCAAGTTCCATCCAGGCAGAAAGATAAGGACAGCGCCAGGAACATCGAGACCTGAAATGTATTTCAATAACGCCTTGAAGAGAACAACAAAAAACACAAGAAATTAGCATATTTAGATTTGACTTAACAAGAACAATGACACTAACACCACAAATACCACCACCAACACCAACAACTCTACCATCACCAAAACCAACACCATAACCGATAATGATTGATAATGATTAATGATTTAATATTTCTATTGCGCAAATTAACATGTGGATATGATCAAATGCGCATTACAATGTTATGGGTGGCTAATCAGGCAACTTAGAAATTTTCACCGTGGCCGTGTTGAGGCATATCAAAGGCGCTTTATGCTGCCGCCAACAACACAGTTCAGACCACGGATCTCAACTAAGACCTAGGTGTTGATTTTACGGAGGGAGGAAAACCGGAGAACCCGGCGAAAAACCCTCGAAGCACAGGAGAGATCAACTAAACTCTACTCACATGGTCCAAGCTCGAGAACGAGGTTATTCCCAGACGGTCACCCATCCAAGTACTAACCCCGTCTGCCCGGGCTTAACTATTGGTGAGAGGCAGCGCGCTAACAGCACACGCCACCTGTGCTCCCGACAACCGACAACAACACCACCACCACCACTACCACTACCACTACCAACCACCGCAACACCTGCACCAACACCACCAACTTGATCACCACCAACAACTTGATCATCACCACCACCACCACCACCACCACCACCACCAACTCTACCATCACCAACACCATCACCAACAACAACAACAACAACACAAACACCACCACCAACCACCACACCAACACCACCAACTCAATAACCAACAACAACAACTTGATCATCACCACCAACAACCAACAACCATTACCACCACCACTAACCACCACCAACCACCACTACCACCTACACCAACACCATGTACACCACCACCACTAACCACCACTACCACCTACACCAGCACAACTACCACGTACACCACCACCACCAACCACCACTACCACCTACACCAACACCACTAACCACCACTACCACCTACACCAACACCACTACCATGTACACCACTACCATGTACACCACCACCACCAACCACCACTACCACCTACACCAACACCACTAACCACCACTACCACCCTACACCAACACCACTACCACCTACACCACTAACCACCAGTACCACCTACACCAACACCAACACAACTACCACATACACCACCACCACTAACCACCACCAACCACCACTACCACGTACACCACTACCACTACCACTAACCACCACCACCAACCACCAACCACCAACCACCCACCACCACAACCACCACAATGAACACCACCAACACCCTCACAAAACAAGCCATACCTCAATCAATTCAAAAGACATTTCTTTTTCACTAAGTTGTGCCATGGCGTTCTTTGTTTGAAAAGAATAATCGTCACTACAGATCGTGTTACAGTTTCCCTACAAAGAGAAAATACAAGAACCTTGTTTAAAGCCGAAGTGGAAAACATAAAAAACAGAATGTTTGTTAAAAGTAGAGTTGGTTATTTAAAGTAGAGTTGGTTATACCACTTTCATAATAGCGACTAATTTGAATATTCTTTTATGTGCATCTTAATAAGCCTTTCTGGCCTCGTTTGTGTGTCTGGAATTCAAAAGAATCTTTGCTTTATAACGAGGTCAAAAAGGCTCGTTTAAATGCACATGGTCTATACGTCGAAATTTTGCGCGCCACGTGTCTCGCAAAAATCGCTGTGGGACAAGTTGCGCTGATCCGACCTAACCCATCACCAGTCTTCAACTCTTTTGGGAAATGGCCAATAGAGAACTGCATGTGCTGTAAAGACGCTCTTAGTGTTGGTGTTTGTCTTGATGCAAGTTCGTGTTGATGCTAATGTTGGTGCTAATGTTAGCGCTGCTATTCACGTATCTTGGTGTTAATGTTTGTGCATTTTGGCGCAGTTCTACACGTTAGCTTTGGAGAGTTAAGGAGTTGAAAAGTTAGAGGGGTACAGAGTAAGGGAGTTAGAGTGTTCAAGAAGTAAAACCGTTAGAGAATTAGAGAGTTCGAGAGTTGTTATGTCAAATCATATTTGACATACGGAGGTTCAATGATTAATGTTTTCACTCACCTCTTCCTCATATTCGACATCATCCTTGTCTCGTCGTTTCTTTTTCTCCGATAAATGAGGTACAAATCCAAGCATCTCAATCACATCTTCCAAGTAGTACTCTAAAAAGGAAATTGGGGACATTTAATCACTAATATCCCTCAATACCATGTATTTACTTATAATAATCACCCGCGGCATAGCGCATTTACTATACCATGGCCCATCAATGACGCATTGCGCATGTGATTTACAGCCATGGCGCATCGCTTACGCATTGTGCATGTGGTCTTGTATTTGTGAAATGCCCGCGTGGTGTACTATTGTCATGTTGTTATAGTGACATATCAAACATAGGCGCGCAGCGCGCCCAAAATCATTCCCTCGGGGAATGGAGTGCAACAGAAGCGCCTCACAATGTCTGCTTTAGGGCCTGTTTATATGATCCCAGTGTACTGGGACGTCCTGGTGTACCGGGATTTCGGCTTGTAGATAATTTACTGTTATTTTCGCGGTTGCGTTTATATGGAGACCGGGATCCCGGTTGAAGCAACCGAGATCTCGGTACACCGGGACAGATTTTTTCCCATATATCAACGCGACATCCAGGTACACCGGGATGAAGTTTATACTGAACTACAATGCTTGTAACTTTGATTATTACGGTCAGAATTTCGTCCAAACGGTCAGGTCTAAAGACAAAACACTGAATAAAAGTGAAATAACTTCTAACATAGTAGAATTAGGGTGAGTTCTTGCTTTTTTGTCCATTTTCTTAAATTCCCGCGCTTTTTGACCCGGGATGAAATTCATCCTGGTCGACCGGGACATCCCAGTACACCAGGATCATATAAACAGGCCCTTAGCCCGTTAATACGGGACGTCGGGTCGGGTAATGAGTAAAGGACCTATAGGTTCTCACCTTGCACTGGAAAAGCTCTTCCCTTGACTTCAACGATGGGACAGTTATTAAAATATTGGTGAAACATTTGTGTGTCGATTGTGGCCGACATAAGCACGACGCGTAGATTCAGGTAAGACGCAATCATGTCGCGTCTTTTGATAGATTAGATAGATTAGATATATTAGATAGATTAGATAGATTAGATAGATTAGATAGATTAGATAGATTAGATAGATTAGATAGATTAGATAGATTAGATAGATTAGATAGATTAGATAGATTAGATAGATTAGATAGATTACATAGATTACATAGATTACATAGATTACATAGATTAGATACAATCAGTGACAAAACCCTTCGGACATTTCTCCTAATTATAGGATATGTTTTCCCCCACCCCCTTTTCAATGTTGAATGGCAAAAGTATCGCTGTCTACATTACACATGCTTTCCTAACTACATGATCTTGATGTACACCAACATTGAAAAGGGGGGAGGGGGTCAACGGATTATATTTATGTAATTTTCAAGAAAATAAATTATTATTTAATGTGTCCGAAGAGGTTTTGTCACTAATTGTCTGAGAAAAGGGTCAATTTCGCTTTAGTGTTTTCTCCTCAACTAGACAGAAATACAATATGATATGTCATGAACGTTTGCAATGCAACTGCACAAAAACATATATCTTTAAATAATAATCCTTATAAGCATATACTAATTTAATGACGTCATAATAGCGCTCTTTTAAATTTACATTTCAAATCCACTGACGATGGTTTTCCATAAGCCATTAGAAGCGGAACAACGAGCTTTAGCGCTACTATTGAGACATGAAATGAACTACTCATACCGCAAAATTTCTTTAAAAACAAAAATGTCAAAGTCGAGTGTATTCGATGTAATTAAAAACGCAGAAAAAAAGAAAGAAACAACATTCTACAAAACAAACTAATAAATCAAAGGGAGGACGACCTCAACTGTTGACAGAACGTGCTCACACACATACATGAAGCGGTTTAGTAGGGTTTACTCGAATGTTGCACACGGTCGTCACATCACGATTTACGGTTTACACTCAACATAATTAATATATATTCAATAGTTTTATTCAAATAGGTGTAAATCGTTAACCGTGTCGCCAATGCTATTCATAGACCTATCTATTGACCGGGATCTTAAAATATGTTCAACAGGACGCCTGCTCAGTTCTGAAAGCTTCGCGTAGCCTGTGCGTACTCTAGCAAGACTACATGACAACGGCAATGCATAATTGCATAGATTTTCACAAATAGAATCTATGGTCTTATATGAACTGCTGCGGTGCAGGAAGGCTAATGTAGTATAAATGTAAACAAGGCCGTTTTTCTGAAAATTAAACAACGGATCTAATATATTTAGTGGACAAAACCTATAGTGTCGGATTCGGCAAATTCAAGCGATCATTTTGATATGGAATTTATTTAAATTCGGACAAACAGAAAATATTTAAACATACTTTGAAACACACGTTTCCAAATGTAATACGACACGCGATATCTAGACATGCACTGAACATGTTCAACGTAGTGATAAGCTTTGATATCTTACCGGTATTTGCTATATTCGGTGCTTATTATTATACTTGCATTTTGTAGTTGTCGGACTATAAAGCAGCAAGGATCTTTTACGTACTACGTCTACCGCGATAGCCGGCGTGTGCAGTTGTAAACATTGTAAAGCCTTTGTAAGCATGTTTATGATAAATTGAAGCCAATTGTCAGCCGCATTACTGATCAACTATAACTCGGTCACTTGCAAAGCTATTCAAACAAGTAAACAACTGAGAAACAGTAATTGGCTAACGCTGTTCAACAGTAATTGGCCCACAGTAATTGGCTAACGCTGTTGTGGTTCCCCTGCCATTGTTAAATCTGCTGTTATTTATATGTTTATTTCTATGTATGTTACATATGGCGAAGTTAATAAAATAAAATAAATAAACAGTGAAATGTCGGACAGTCTGACCACTCTGACATCTTTGTTTGGGACGACTGCTGTGTAGTGTGCCAAGAAATGTCGTGGAAATATTCAAAAACATCGCTGAAATGTCAAGAAAAGCTTCGTTAAGAGACAACTCGCCATGAAAGTGAAATCTCGGTTTCACAAAGCACCAGCAGCCATAAGAGCACCAACAACCGCTCTCCCCTTCCGAACAGCAGATTTGGATCGATTCGAACCAGAAAAATTACCTGAAAGCAGAATACCAACATGTTCCCAAGCAGGGCTTTGTTCCACTGTGATACTCACCAAACGTTACAATCCTACTCTTGCTTGGGTTAAATTCAAACCGCCACTTACTACTATATCTTTCAGCTACATCCAGTAAACATTGCAATCCCTTGACCCTGACTGACATCAGGGTGATATCGTCAGCGATTAAAATACTACTGTATTTAATATCATTAAGTGATACACCATATGCTGTAGACATTAGGACGTCGGGTAGATCATTATTATAACAAAGGTACAGCCAGGGTGAGAGAACACCACCTTGTCTCACTCCCTGCTTTACCAGAAACAGCGACGATGACAAGCCACCCAAGCATACAGAACATTTCATCCTTTCATACCAATTTCTTAGTAACCGCCACGACTTTCCCTTCATTCCAAAGTTGTAAAGCTTATAGAACAGTCCATTCCACCAAACAGTATCAAAAGAAAGTTGTAAAGCTTATAGAACAGTCCATTCCACCAAACAGTATCAAAAGCTTTTGTCGAGTCCAGAAAACAACAATACACTTTGCTTCCCCTCTCAACATTGTACATTACTGATTCCTGGAGACAAAGACTTGACATAACACAGCTTTTACTGTTCTGGTATGCATATTGAAATTGATTTGGCATGCCACATTCTTCAAACCGTGGAAGCCAACGGTTAAGAAACAAACGTTCAAATATTTCCCCCATCACATTCAACAATGTAGTGCCTCGATAACTTCCTCTATCCATTCTGTTTTTCTTGCCACTTTTGAGAATTGATATCACACGTCCCTCCGTCCAACTCTCAGCAACACATTCAGATTTCCTAATAATGTTAAAAATTTTAACAAGGAAGTCGATTAGGGTGTAACCTCCATACTTCAGATGTTCATAAGTAATACTGTCTGTTCCCCCAACTTTTCCATTGGGTAAAGTAGTTATCACATTAGAAAGTTCATCATAACAAAAAGGCGTCTGTAGTGGATCGTCTTCACACTCTATGGAGTGAGTAGAGTATTCATCCACTTTCTGTTCAACATAAGCTTTAAATTCATTGTCAAACACAGGGTTAAATTGCGGTGTGTAAAGTTCAGCATAATGATTCCTCCAAATATCAAGAACTTTTCATTGCCCCGTAATACGCACACCATTTTCCATTAAAACTCCTCCTGGTACAGTTGCAGTTCGTGATGTTTTTGATATTTTCCGGTAGAAAGAACTTCTATTAACATCATGTTGATTTTCCAACTTTTCATAGTTCTTTACTTCTTCCATGTAGATCGCTCTTCTTTGTGCTTTGCGAAATTCACGTTTGGCATCTTTATAATTGGAAAAAGATTAAAATTGCATTCCTCTGGGTTTGCCTTGCTCAATCCACACTTTTCTGTAGTACGACACGTGGCGACGAAGAAATGTTAACTCCGTAGTCCAATAGCTTTTAACATATGACCGTGGTTCTTTCTTTGCAACACAAGAATATGCAGCAGAGTGTAGTGCCTCGGTAGTTTTGGAAATAATGACGTTCAAATTATCAGTCCAGTCATCATCGCAATGTATCTGTTCATCAATGATGGTATTCAAGCTAGCAGCGACTGTTTCTTCGTAGTAAATACGACGCATGGAGTCATTTTCCAACTCTCTCCATAGCAAAGTAGACTTTCTTTGTACCATGTCCTCAGTTACCATATTGATTTCAAGGTCACACGAAACAGGAAGGTGAAAAGAAAGATTTGTTGAACAGTCCTCTAAGACTCTGCAACCTGACACCAAAGGCAGAAATTGATTTTCAACAAAAATATGATCAACTGTCGTCTTGACTGCACCACTGCAAGCATAAAACGTTTCAATAGGTCCTGAAGCAAAGTCTTGTGAGTTAATCGAAACAAAGTAAAATTTCTCCAATACATTCCACAACTTATGACCTCTACTATTAACTTTGCTGAAACTTCTTGAGCCTCCCAAACTCCCAATGTGGGCATTGAAATCACCAACCAGAAGAATAGAACCTTTATGCTGTAACACTTGTAAGATCTTTTCTAGACAATCAACATACGTCTGGTAAGTATCAGCCATCTCCAATGACGAAGGAAAGTACACATTGATAATAAAAACGTCTCGAGTACTAGGCATATGTAAATGCAGTACAATAATCCTATCGTTACCCAAATCCACCATTTTAGTTATACTATTGCCAATTTCTTTCTTCCAAAGAAATGCCACCCCACCTTTGCCACGACGCGAAATTGCTTCCATGTTTAATTCAGAACTGGCTCTTCCCCATGATCGACAGTCTACATTGACCGAATCCAGAAATGATAGCGAGTCGGGAAATAACCAATGCTCTTGAATGCATAAAATATCACACGATGAAAGACATGTTCTAAGAAAACTAATATTATATTTCACACCACTCATATTCCACGTTGTCGCCTTTAACTTTTAATTTGCCTATTTTCTGGATTACCCATTAGTCGGAAGGTCATTTACAGCATTGTCCACCTTTTTCCGGCCATAGCGAGTTTCCTTTTCAAAGCGTTCCTTGGAAATCCACAGTCTACATCTCACATATTTTGGCCAAAAATCGTCTTCTTCTACACGTTTGCTGTCCACCACATGCACATTAAGTTTGGCTGATAATGTCCCTTTTCGCTTACTGTTAAACAGATTAAGTAACGTAGGTTTTACACCTTTTCTGTCCAAAAATCTAAGAACCATGTCTTTATTAACATTTTCTGCAATTCCACTCACAAAAAACCGTTTAGTTTGAACACGGGTTCTCTTTACTCCAATAAACCCATTCTCATCTTCAGCATTTATTGTCCTTTGCTCCGAATTTCCAGCAGCAAAATTGCTTGTATTATTGGTTAAATCAATGACTCTATCAGAATTTAAATTTTTTATATTTGCATTAGAAGCTGAGGAAATATTACTCGATGAGCATAAAATAGCATCACTGCAAGATTTATTTAACCCTGTTCTATTGTTAGTGGTAGACAGAGTTTCCAATGATGGAGTCTCTATAGTCGGATGCATACTATCCTCTTGACGTTCAACTGTGTCAAACGTAGTGGCACTGACCTGGCACTGACCTGGTCACCGAGGTTGTTGTTGTTGTCGAGGTCGTTGTTGTCGAAGTCGTTGTTGTCGAGGTCGTCGTTGTCGAGGTCGTCGTTGTCGAGGTCGTCGTTGTCGAGGTCGTCGTCGTCGAGGTCGTCGTCGTCGAGGTCGTCGTCGTCGAGGTCGTCGTCGTCGAGGTCGTCGTCGTCGAGGTCGTCGTCGTCGAGGTCGTCGTCGTCGAGGTCGTCGTCGTCGAGGTCGTCGTCGTCGAGGTCGTCGTCGTCGAGGTCGTCGTCGTCGAGGTCGTCGTCGTCGAGGTCGTCGTCGTCGAGGTTGTCGTCGTCGTCGTTGTCGTTGTTGTTGTTGTTGTTGTTGTTGTTGTTGTTGTTGTTGTTGTATATATCCATGTATATGTATTTAGATAGCAACTATAAATCACCAAGGCGAATGTTCCTCGCAGCACCTCGTAAAAACTCTTGTAAAGATTTGGCCATTTTTGGCGTAGGCGATGCAGAGATTTTGCAATCTTTCCTGAAGATCACGGTAGGCGCGTTTAGTTCTCTTCCTTGGTGGATTTCCTATTTCATATGATGATCCCGTTTAGGGTGAAACCTCTGGTAGCGAAGACTTTAAGGTAAACTATACTTCATGCTTTGTATATATATATATATATATAAGTGAGTTTTGGTTCACGAAATGTTAGAGAGTGCTCAATACCATATATAGATAGAGCAAAATACAAAGTATAAAGTATAGTTTTACCTTAAGGTATTTGCACTGGCTAATTTGATATCCTCAGAATGAGCTCATTCTATGCAGTTTTGTAGTTAATTGCATCTAATATTCGAAAAATAGGTTTATACCTTGATATACAAAGATATGAATGTTCTAGAAAGTGGACAAATACGGTGATTTTACCGGAAATAAGGTCATTTACACGTGCAGAAGGCTGGGTCGGTTGCTAGGCCACGATTGAGCGCGCAATATGCTAATCAGCGGTCACCACTGGCGGCCACATTTTTCGACAAAATGGCGGAATGTAACATCAGCGATGCGAGGAAAGAGGCAGCTTTCCAGAGTTTTGAGGTCGAGTTCACAAAGAATGGGTAGGTATCTTGCATTTAATCGACTTTTCCAATACCTGATAAACCTTGTAACGATGACGTCTTACATTTTGACAGTTTTGAAGTTCCCACAGGACTAATAAGGCTTTTGCGGGAATACAAGTTAAAACCTGGGGAATCAAATCTTGAAGCAAGAGCCAGGCTATATAAGCGTCTGTGGTGCCTATTGTGGGTAGGTTGTTATTACATTTCAAACACTTAGGACCAGTTTACGATAAAGCCAACACGTGGGTGATGCAAGAATATAAAGTGCAAAACCAAGCACGAACATGAGAGACTGAGAGATGTCGAATCTAATTCAACTCCGGTTTGCATGTAAAATGTTGAGCGTGAAGTGAAAGACATTCAAAGCTTTTGTGTAGTGTGTTTTTTGTTGTTGTGGATCTGTGCGGTAATGCTGTACTTCAAGGGGGAATAAATGGTGTGCAATACAAGGATAGACTTGCGATTATTTTCATATTGTTTATTTACAGTTTGGTAGCAAGAACACCCTCGGATCAGGTGTTCCTGGAGAAAAACCAACGTATGTTTATCCTGACACACTAAAAGCCGTCATAAGAGAAATCATACCCGGTAATTTGACATATCGTGATGATCCAACCCATGAGAGGGTAAGTGCTATATTTCTTACTTGCAGGGTCTGCTTTAATATTCTAATCTGAGTGATACATGTAGGTACCTTGCCCGTATATAGGTCAAAAACTGAAAATCTAGCTCAAATAAAGCCTTTTGGAGGTATCTGAATCAACCAGAAAAAGAAACATGCTTAGTTGTTTATTTAAAAGTATATAGACATGGTAGCCAATGTTGCCAATTGTGAAGTTGCTTTTGAATAAGTTGTGTATCACATAAAATGGAAATTACATAATTGGTTAGTGAATGGAAACTAGCAAATGTTGTCCCTGTGTATAAAAAAGAAAAGAGGGAATATGTTGAAAATTATCGCCCTATCTCACTCTTGTCAATTGTATCTAAAATATGTGAGCGTTGTGTATTGAATAACATCAAAGACCACCTGTACCAGCTAATCTCAACATGTCAACATGGGTTCCTCACCGGAAAATCGTGCGTAACTAACCTCTTGGAGGCTCACGATTATATAGGTTCATTATTAGACAACGGCAGTCAGATTGATACCGTATATCTTGATATGTCAAAGGCATTCGACAAAGTCAGCCACAAGTGCCTCATACACAAGATGCGAATCTCTGGGTTTGGCGGTAACTTGCTCAGGTGGTTTCATTCGTATCTTAGCGGTCGCCGTCAACGTGTCACGGTACTCGGCGCCACTTCGCAGGAACTTCCTGTCAGTTCGGGAGTGCCTCAAGGATCAATATTGGGACCAGCTCTTTTTCTGTTATATGCCAACGACCTCCCCGAAGCTATTGGTAATAGCCGAGTGACGATGTTTGCCGACGATACGAAAATCGTAAAGGAAATTAAGAGCTTAGATGACGTTGCTCTTCTCCAAATGGACCTTCAAAACTTAGAAACTTGGTCAAGATCAACTGGTCTGTTTTTCAATGAGACCAAATGCAAATTACAACGCATTACTAGGAAGATCAAGCCCGTCGTGTCTTCATATAAACTTAATAACATTCCGATAGTATTAACCGACGTAGAAAGAGACCTCGGCGTCTGGGTAACAAAAGACCTAACATGGAATAAGCAAGTATACGAACAATCTGCACGCGCAAATAAACTCCTAGGTTACATTAAGAGAAACACTAGGTCCATCCAAAGAACCACCATAAGGCGTACATTGTACCTAGGCTTAGTGCGTTGTCACCTTGGTTACGCCACACAAATTTGGGCGCCACAATCTATTGAACTCATTAATAAGCTAGAGCGCATACAAAGACGCGCAACAAGATATATATTGAATTTACCTTACTCCTCTACCGTAGATTACAATACTAGGTTACAATCATTGCATCTCTTACCTATTTGTTATTGGCATGAGTTTTTAGACATGACCTTGTTTTTTAAGATAACACATGGTCTTGTTAAAGTAGACTCCTCTGTACTTCCTATTGTACGTAATACTAGACCTACTAGATCATCTACTAGCAATATCACTAAGTTTATCCCGCGTAAATGCAAAACCACTACTTACCAGAGATCCTTTATTGTTAGAACTTGTAGAATCTGGAATTCTCTTGCTGATGAACTAAACTTTAGTATGGACAACTTAGATCTATTTAAATCAGTTGTATTCAACTATTACAAGACATCCCTAGTGACTTACAACCCTGATAACCCGCGCACCTTTAAGACGGTCTGCCTGAAGTGTAACTGTGCACGACCGCTTATTCGTCCTATTACTTGCTGCATGTGATTTTATGTTAGTTTGTTTTTTGTGTAGATCTAGTTAGGTTATTGTACTCGGGCCTGCAGTAATTGGCTTCGGCTGTTGCGCTGACCCTGCCACGTATTATTTGTTATTGTTATGTTCTGTATTATTGGCGAATTTAATAAAAAAAAAAAAAAGAAAGAAAAAGACTACATATGTGTTAGACGGTTTACGCAATGGCTTCCATTTACTTTTTAATAACGCAGCTCGCCTTAAATCAGCTGAGACAAACTGTAAATCCGCAAACGAGCACCCTGAAATCATTGATGAATAATTGTTGAAAGAGATTCGACTAGGACGCTTGGCCGGTCCCTTCGTCAAACCACCTGTTGATAATCTTCATATAAGTCGCTTTGGGGTTATCCCTAAGAAATCCTCGTCTGATAGTTGGCGTTTAATTCTAGACCTTTCACACCCAACAGGGTTTAGCGTGAACGATGGCATCGATCCGGAAACGTGCCACACAATACTGCAAATTCGACGATGCTATTCGGCTAGTGGTCGAGTCTGGGAATGGGGCGCTCATGGCGAAAAGGATATTAAGAGTGCGTATCGCATTATTCCGGTGCACGCCGATGATCGCTATCTATTGGGCATGAAGTGGCGCGCCTATTACTTTATGGACTTAACTTTGCCTTTTGGCCTCCGTTCTGCCTCCGTTCATTTTTAACTCAGCTGCCGATATGCTAGCCTGGGTCTTACATCATAATTATGCCATCAAACGGTTACTACATTACTTAGATGATGATTATTTCACCGCCGGAGCACCGGGGTCGTCTGAATGCGCCGATAATTTACGCACTTTTAAGGTGGCTCCACACAGTTTCTTGAAAAATAAAAAATACGAGTTTGAGAGTCCAAAACACGTGCATAAACAATTCGGAAAAAGAATAAAACTAGATGTTATGCATAGTTAAACAGTCTGACAATCAAAAACTGTTACCAAATAAATAGCACCAGTTGTTGCTATGGCAACAATGACTTTTCAAAATGGCTGCCAATTACCCTTCAAACTAATTTAATTCGAAAAAAACTTTGGTGACCCCCAATTTTTTTTTCATTCAAACTTTTCTTGAAGTATGAGTAATCAATAGGCCGATTTAAAAAAAATTCTGTAGAACGAATAATTTTTTTTCTGGAAAAATCATGTTTGTTAATTTTTAAAAATTTTCGTTCTACAGAATTTTTTTAAAATCGGCCTATTGATTACTCATACTTCAAGAAAAGTTTGAATGAAAAAAAAATTGGGGGTCACCAAAGTTTTTTTCGAATTAAATTAGTTTGAAGGGTAATTGGCAGCCATTTTGAAAAGTCATTGTTGCCATAGCGACAACTGGTGCTATTTATTTGGTAACAGTTTTTGATTGTCAGACTGTTTAACTATGCATAACATCTAGTTTTATTCTTTTTCCGAATTGTTTAATCATGTGTTTTGGACTCTCAAACTGGTATTTTCCACTTTTCAAGAAACTGTATGGAGCCACCTTAAACTAACTTGTTCGGCACTTGGGCTTCCCCTCGCCCCCGAAAAGTGTGTAAGTGTGAAAACGGATAAGTAAAACAACTCTATAACTGTTGTGTGTAGCAATTATCTGGATCAATTAGATACAACTATCATCTTTGGGGGTCTTCCCCCCAAAAAATAACAGTCTTGTTACTGTAACTTGTATCCCAAATTTTATAAAATTGTGAATAAAGCTAGCTTAAAATGTATTATTCGATAACAATCTTGTATTTTTCTTTATAATTAAGGTGAATTAAAAATCGGGATAATTTATTGGATTGCCTCCAGAATCTATTGATAAACTTGGTATATAACTGGTCAAATAGTTCTATTTTATCAAATAAAGTGTATTTCCTGTATCCTCACTCAATATATATGTAAATAAGGAACTTGAATAAAATTAAAATGTTTTGTCTCAATATTGATCTTGGTTACTTCTAAAGCACTACTGTATTGACACCGATACAGGTATTCAATCAGGGGCATTGTTAACATTTTAACATTGGTTCAACATTTCTGCAGTGAAGCACCCCCCCTTGCCAAGAAAACATCAACTTTGGGCACATTTATTAGAGAGGGCATCAGAAAAGTTACTGTATTAAGGTAGACATGTGAATGAACTATAAGACAGACAAAGTCCAGCGCAAGGGTGTCTGTCTTAGACATATATAGTTCACTGTTTATCAAAGCTTCAATGAAACACTACAAACTTCACGATTGGGAAAGAAATTCCCTCGCTTCAATCAGCCACATGGAAATATTAAGGTTAAATACCAACAGCAGCAACCCAGGCAAGTGTTTAATAACAAACACAAAAGAATTAGCTTCACTCATAACACTAGAATTCCAAATTACCAGTCACAACCGCTAAGTCATATAGATCGGACCGTGTCCAGATTGGAATTGCCCCAGAGTCGGGAGTTTTTGCGAGCACGATCAAATTACCGAAGCAATGACTGGCTCAGTTATCTGGAATTCGTTCGCCGTTCAATGCGATATTAAAAAAAATATTCCTGTTAGAATCACCTGCAGACAACACTACAAACATTTCGGATTTTATAATACTTTTAAAAATCAAGCAGAATGTAAGCCAATAAAAGTCAATGCTAATCCACATAACCTGATTAACGTTAAATTGGAAAAACCATTACAAGCCGTTCCAGTATATAACAACGGTGTAAAATTCTGTGTTCTAAATGCCCAATCGCTGAACAACAAGGCAGCACAATTCACTGACTTTATATGTGAATATAAACCAGACCTTGTTGCACTTACTGAAACATCGTATTCTTTGAAAAGAATGTTTTACCCAAAACAAAGGCTATAAATAATCCCATATCGAAACTGTTAGCTCATAAGCTTAAATTTGATCTTCATTCCTTTATTTTATATTGTAATGTAATGAAATTATCCCCCTTAAAATACAAGTTTCAGCCTACTTTAAAAGTATGTCTCATTGTAGTAAAACAGCGATGACAGGCCTCAACGTTCTAGAAGTTCCCGTCGTCTCAAGAACGTGAAAATGCTCTCAATGACGTCTTGTGTAGAACGACGACGGCGTCCACTTTGCTCTTGGAATTTTAAATTGCTCATTATCATTGTTTTGAATGAAAAATGCTATTGAATTACAACGCCGTCCGTGGCTGTAAAACGTCTGTTGCTTAAGCTCTCTATTGTTTAGAGACAATATATCGGTTATCAACATTGCTGGTGGCGAACGGCAATCTTTTGAATACTCTGAGTGGAAAGTCAAATCTGGCTCTCAGCGAATATCCTTGATCATTATCTATAGACCACCATATTCTGAAGCTCACCCTGTTACCACTGCTGTGTTCTATACAGAATTCGCTGAATATTTAGAATCAGTTGTCTTAAGTTCCGATCCCTTTTTAATTGTTGGCGACTTTAACATTCACGTTGACTGTGATGACAACACTGATGCTATTAAATTACTTGATTTATTTGAAAGCATTGCACTTGAACAACACGTTCGAATCCCTACTCATCATAGTGGCCACACCCTTGATCTTATTGTTACTCGACAAACTGACCGGATTATTGCTTCGTCTCCTCGAGCGGACTGTTTGTTTTCTGATCATATGCCTGTATTCTGTCAACTACAATTAGACGGAGTCCCCCTAACTAGGTAAAATGTTTCGTATCGGAATGTTGCAGCCGTGAATTTCGAAGCCTTGCAAAAGGATCTGTCTAATTATTTTCTTTGTAAAAACATGGAATCGCTTGGTCTCAACGAGCTTGTAAACTGTTATAACAAAACTTTGAAATCAGTTTTAGACCATCATGCTCCTTTGAAAACAAAAACTGTCACAACTCGACCTACTGTCCTGGTTTAACGAGAAGGTTAAGTCTGCCAAACGGCAACGCAGGAGAGCAGAAAGGAGATGGAGACGGACAAATTTGCATAGTGACTTAAAGGCTTATAAAGCTAAGAAAAATCAGACAATATTTGTGATGAATTGTGCTCGGAAAAAATTCTATACTGATTTTATTTCTGATAATAGTACTGACCAAAGAAAACTATTTAAAGCTGCTAAGATGCTCTTTGCTCAGAGGTCTGATCTGATATTCCCTGAATATATGGATTCTGATGTATTGGCTAATGACATTGGAGAATTCTTTATCCAGAAGATTGAGCGTATCCGCGCTGAGTTTGATTCTCCTACTCTCGACATAAATAATTTATCTACTTCGGAATCCACTGCACCGACTTCTCGTTTTGACTCATTTGATACACTAAACAAAGAAAATGTCAAAGATTTAATTTCTAAATCAAGTAAAAAATCAAGCTCTCTGGATCCAATGCCCACTCCACTTGTTCTACAGTGTCAAGATGTTCTCCTTCCCGTGATTACAAGGATGATTAATTTATCCTTACAATCTGGTGTGTTTGCTGATGGCTGGAAACAAGCTGATGTCCACCCACAACTTAAACAATCGAAAACAGAAACGGCTTTTGAGAATCTTCGTCCTATTAGCAATCTTTCATTTACGTCTAAATTAACAGAACGTGCAGTCTTTAATCAAACAAATGACTATTTGAATGCATATAAATTATATCCTCGGGCCCAATCGGCGTACCGTAAATTTCACAGCACAGAAACCGCCTTACTACGTGTTAAGCATGACATCCTAATGAACATGAATCGTCAGCATGTTACCTTACTCGTCTTACTAGATTTGAGTGCTGCATTTGACACTGTCGACCACGGTATAATGCTTGATCGATTAAACTCCAGCTTTGGAATCAAAGACCAAGTATTAAAGTGGTTCACCTCCTACCTTTTTAACCGTTCACAATTCATTTCGGTAAATGGTGGTACATCTAAGCGTTTTGACCTGCAATACGGTGTACCTCAAGGGTCATGTCTTGGCCCACTTTTGTTTGTTCTGTACGTGTCTAAATTGTTCCAAATTCTGGAAAGTCACTTACCTGATGCTCATGCATATGCTGATGATAGTCAACTTTACATCTCATTCAAACCGGATTTAATTACTGACCAACTAGCTGCGGTTACTGCCATGGAAAATTGTATCGATGATATTAAGAAATGGATGCTGAATGACAAACTTAAACTTAACGACGGCAAGACTGAATTTTTGATTATTGGAACACGACAACAATTAGAAAAAGTTGATTTTAACACTTTGCGTGTTGGGGATGCTCATATCATGCCGTCCAATGAAGTTAAAAACTTAGGATCCTGGTTCGATTCTCAAATGAAATTCGATACTAACGTTAGCAAGTGCTGTAAAGCGGCATTTTTTCATCTATTTAACATTAGACGGATTAGAAGGTTTCTTACACACGAAACCACTCAAATACTAATTAACTCATTCGTGACAAGCCGTTTGGACTATTGTAACAGTCTCTATTATGGTTTGCCTGCTACGCAGCTTAACAAGCTCCAACGTGTACAAAATACAGCAGCGAGACTAATATGTAACATCTCTCGGTTTGAACATATAACACCAACTCTGAGTTATCTACACTGGCTTCCGGTTAAGTTCAGAATAGACTTTAAAGTGCTGTTAATAGTCTTTAAAGCACTCCATATTACTGAGCTTATAACTATTAAGCCTCTATCATCTTACAGTCTAAGATCAAACTCAGAATTACTATTACAACAAACAAGCCTTAAGACATTAGTTACTCTTGGTGATCGTTCATTTGGATGTGCAGCACCTGATCTTTGGAATGATTTACTGTCAGAAATCCGACAAGCTGATTCTGTCATTAGTTTTAAAAGACTCTTAAAGACATACTTATTTAGGAAAGCCTATCATAAGATGTAACTATTATTCTATTTTAGATACTTTTAGATCATTTCTTATGGAAATAGTTTTAGTTAGTTAGTTTTCTTTTGTATTACCGTTATGCGCATGTGAGCATATTTCAATGAAACTTGCGCATTATAAATTAAAATATTATTATTATTATTATTATTATGTACATGCAGTAGCCAGTAGCACTCAAAGGCAAAGGGATGAATAATATCCAGGCATTTAATTAGGCTTTGAGAAATGAGACCCAGCATTTGGATTGTATAATAATATGCAAGATAATACTTCTGTGTTAAAATTTTATTAGTTATGTCCACAATTATTATGCATTGCCTTATGTAATTATACAACATGACAACATGCAAAACTTCAAACTACATATTATTTTAATGTTATTTAGTAAAAGATAATCCATCAATTTATCAATTTATCATTGTAAAAATCCTGTTCAGATTGGTGCTCGTGCCTGGGCACTCTGAACACCACCAAAGTAAGTTCTTCCAATACTGACATCTGTACTGTATCTCTCCACTTCCTGTAAAAAATACGATGTGAGATGGAGTTATTAACTCTTTCATGTCTTAAGAGTTGACTGTACAGCCAATGCCTAACTATTGTATTCACTTCATGGGTGTACAAATCAAGGGATGGACACAGTGGCACATGCCACACACCCCCAACCCACTTGGTTAGAGTCCCCCTTTTGCAACAAAAAAGCCCTTTATCAGAAGACATGTGCCTCAAGGGTAATTTTGAAGTTCTGCCCTGAAACAACCCTGAAACAAGGTAATTTTGAAAGTGTACACTTCCCCCCCCCCCGACCCCATCAGCTTGTTTCCTACATCACTGACTCAGTTGAAATGGACAACTGGGGCTGAAGGATAATAAATATTTGTATACTGAAAAGCAATACGAACAACAACAAATTATAACAAATTAGCAAAAAATAAAAAATACTACAACTACAATATATTATTCACAATAACAATGACCAATAATAAACTACAAATAATCCACACATCAATTTTAATGATACTGCTGTCATGGAACACGATATTTAATATATAAAAAATATCTATACATATCAGGCCTGTATACATATATAGCAGATCTTTAAGAAAGTTAAGTACATTCTGTAATAATATTTACAGAATGTATGTAGGCCTGGTATTTTTTTAAATTTTAATCACTTTATTACCAAGAATAGTGGTAACAGGCAGGTGGCTGGACAGAGCAATAGCCCCAATTGATATCAGCTACCAGTAACTAACATATATACATGGTAATATTTACAAAATAACTAAATCTATAAATAGCAATTATGTACAAATTTGAAATAAATAAATAATTTAAAAAGCTAAAATAAGTTTAAAAGTCATTAATTTTTAATCTAGTTAAATAAATACTCCGCAGAGCAGTTTTAAAAAGACCAAGTTTTCTCATTTTTTTAACCGTAGAAGGCAAACCATTCCAAGTGCGTACAGTTCTGGGAAAAAACGAACTCCCAAAATAATTAGTTTTGTATTTAAATTCTAAAAAGTTGTCGTGGCAAGATTCTCTTAAATTATAGCGAGATAACGGCTTTGGTTGAACATAATCTTCAAAATTGAGATTGATGGTGTTTTTATACAGCGACGTCAAGCGTTTTGGACAGACAAATACCAAATTTTACTCTTTAATAACTCATTCTACACTTACTCTAAAGAATAAAGCTCGAAATATTAGGAAACTTCCAAACTTCTTGAGAAAAAAACAAGCTTTAGTGGCGAGAGGCTCTCTTAAATTATTAGGCGCCATCTTAGCAAAAGCCGAAATACCATAGTCGGTTCAACGGCGAATATTTCGAAAACGGTGACGGGATCGCTGGGGATCGCATGCATAGAATCAAAGATGAGACATTTCTTCAACTCATTACGCAAAAATTAGAGAATTCGAACCATGGGAATTCGAGATTTTTGGCTTTGAAGATTGTTGACAAACCGGAAGTGGGGTCTTCGCTTAGCGCGACACGACTTGAGTAGAGTCGCAGCGTTCGGAAGCCCATACATGATTGATTCTTCCTAATTGGATTTAATTATATTGATACACAGGCGCGCTACTAATATACAGGCGCACTACGCCAGAGAAAGAATATTGATACACAGGCGCGCTACTAAACAGGCGCGCTACGCCAGAGAAAGAAGTGTTTGCATTTCTATTAATAGACAGGCGCGTCAATAAATTACAAAAAAACACTATAAATTATATTGATATACAGGCGCGCTACGCCAGAGAAAGAAGTGTTTGCATTTCTATTAATACACAGGCGCGTCGATAAATTACAAAAAAAAACACGTTTCCTGCTGTTGCAAAAATGAAAAGAAACTTAACAGTTACTTGTTTCAAGTTACGTTCATTCTAGAGACTGCCGAGTTAGTCCGTTTCGTTTTCTTATTTATAAAGATTAAAAAGCATGCATGTTCATTGTTATTGCTTCGGGCTAATGCCCGATAATCACCTACAGCGTGACTAATAATAGACCCAATCGGAGTTTCGACTGCGCATACGATCTGCGTCAGGATAAAATAGAATTCATAGTACGAGGCCGTGAAGCAGCCGAACATATAACGTTTCTAATTCACCCTCTCGAATTATCCTTTCCTTTTCACAAACAAAACGGCGCCTTGCGTTAAGCAGAGTAAAATACTGTATTAAAAATATAGGCGCTAAAAAGTGACGCATACGTAAATATGTAAGCTGTTCGGGAAAGTGGCCGTGATTATAAATATATCCAGCGGTGCGTATAAATAAGTCACAAAGTTGCGATATATAATTGTATTGTCGATTATAATATATAGTGTTGTTTTTTTTGTAATTTATCTACTCTCGACCTCAACCCTTGACCTTCGACTCTCGACTTCGACTCTCGACCCAGCCTCGGTCCCAGGCTCTTCAGTAATAAAAGGTGCCTTGTTTTATATGTGGCAGCACTGGCAGGAGAAAGTTCTTTATATTAAAGAGCTCTCAAGAGAGTTTTATTGTTATATATGGGTATGGGTATATAATTGTTGGATCATATTAATAAACAATGCTGAACATAAATCTGTTGCACAAACTGTGCATCCCAAGGCAAAAGGTTTAATCTTAATATAAACTTTAAATTTTAAAACTAGAATGAAGTCAGATACCAAGATATTACTGTAACTTCACATGGCCAAAGTTTGACTTGTGTTGTACAATCTGAGCGTGAGGCAGTGCAGTTCATGTGCTTGCTATTGTATTATGGTGGCACATTAAATCCATACAGCAAGGGAAATAAACCGTGTGATGTTGATGTTGTCAGAGAAGGTTTGCAAGCAAAGTTCCATTGTTGGTACGTTGATAAAAAAGACCAGTCTATTGTGTCTTTTCAGACCGAATGCTTCTTTGTTAAACGGGTAAGTGTTTTTCCTCAATTTGCTATTGTAAGACTTTAGTTTGGCTGACTTTTTGTTTCTGATCATGGTGGTATTAATCTATTAGCTGGCAAATTATGCACCCTACTTCAGTATTCTGCTCTAAACACCAGACAAATTTACTTGTTGGTGGTAGGGTACTGTCAGTAAATGGGTTACCAAAACTATCAGCTACAGTAGTGTCTCTCATTAGCTGGCAATATGCATGCTACCAGATGTACCCTTCTTTAGTATTTTACTGTCTAATTTCAGATACAGAATATTTTACTCTGTCAAATGCCATTATGCCAGACGATTTTACTTGTCAGTGGTTGGGTATTGCCAGTTAAATACATTTTATTGACATTTAATTTTTCTACTGTATACACTGTCAGTAGTATTTGATGTACTATAAAAAAGCACAGTACCATGTATAACTATAAGGCCAACCTCACAAACCTCTAACTAGTGCCAAAGATTGGCTTTGCCAATACATAGATTAACCTAAATATACTACCACATCAGATACAGAAATTTATAATTTAGTAATTCACAAACTTTGCTTAATTAAATTATTTATTAAGGGCTTTTGCTTCAAACATTGAAGTTTTTTGTATATTTTACAGGCAGTTTGACTCTAACAATCAATTCTTATATTTATAAAGTTCTGTGTAAACTACACTGACAATAATATCAATATTATGTAGATATCATATAATATATAGCCTAGATAGTGCATGGGGCAACATGGGGCTTGGTGGGCAGAAAGTTGGTAACAGCCATATTGGAGCATTCCAAGAGAGAGCAAATTTGAATGTTTTATATAAATAAAAGAAATGCCAACTCACCACATTGGTATTCTTAGGTAAAACTGATTGATAAAAACTGAAAAATTTCAGTCTTAGCAATAAAAATTTGTATCAAACACGAAGAGTGGGAATTTCTATGGCTACTGGCCTGTTCTTATGGAGAAACTGCTGGAAATTTTTGCTTCAATTTTGTAGTATATTATATCCATGGTAGATATACTCAGGGCTGTAGCAAGGGTATTGGGGTGGTGGCTCACCCCGTTAACTTATATATTCAGAAAATTGATATACTGTATTCAGAAATTTGGTTGTATCCATTAATCCATTTTGAAAATAATGGCAATGTAGAGCAAACAAAATTTCAATGAATAAATAGCGGAAAATTGTTAAATTGTATAGAAGTTCAAAATACTAAATCACATAATCTTTATAATGCTGTTATATTTCTATATTGATTTGTCAACTATCAAAACTAAAAATTTCTTGTGATCAAATTGTCATCAATCGCAATTTCTAGATCAGAAATATGGTATAATTTCCAAGGTTTTTGCTTTTTTGAGGAGAAACTGAAGCTCTAAAATTTTCCCGGTGGAGCATTCCCCTGACTCCCCTAGGTCGCTTGTGCCTTCGGCGTTGGCGAGCTGATAGCATGACAAATAATCAGTGAGCAGGAGTAGCGACTGATTTAGTTGGAAAAAAACTTTGTCATTCGGAAATTTTCTTTACGCACACTCCAACTATAACAAGCTAGCTACGGCCCTGGATATACTATTTCTACAAAACCTAAACCACATTTCTGTTGTTTAAAGGATCACAGATCAAACGTGACCACACCAATTGGTGACCTTGGGACAATTCAAGAGCCAGAAGCTGAGAGTGAATTCCATCGACTTTCAGGAGACCCATTGCTAGACATCCTGCAAAATGTCTTTCACCATGAAAGTTTCAGAGGATTGCAAAGGAAAGTGGTGGATCAAATAATGAACAATAGTGATACTGTGACAATTATGCCAACAGGAGCTGGAAAATCCATATGCTATTGGATTCCAGGCCTAGCAACCATAGGAGTTACAGTGGTAATCAC
This sequence comes from Paragorgia papillata, assembly GCA_035771165.1. NCBI lineage: Eukaryota > Metazoa > Cnidaria > Anthozoa > Scleralcyonacea > Coralliidae > Paragorgia > Paragorgia papillata. The sequence continues at coordinate 128,088 of JAWNZC010000343.1, read as the reverse complement.
ACCCCTAGTGGCATTACTCAATGACCAAGTTGCCAAATTGAGGAACTATGGAGTCAGTGTGTGTTACGTCAACTCCTCTATGTCATCAGAAGAAAGAGACATGATATTGCATGAACTAACCAAAGAAGCCCCTTGTTTTAAATTTTTTTACCTTACACCAGAATCTGCTCTTTCACCACAAGTTACGGCATGTTTTGAGCAAATGGTGGCAAATAAAGCACTATCTCGCTTTGTTATTGATGAAGCCCACTGCGTAGACACCTGGGGACAAAGCTTCAGACCGTCATATGGTTGTCTTTCTCAGTTCAAGCAGTTTGGCCAGCCCATTGCAGCATTCACTGGAACTGCTACAGCCCAAACTCAACAGAGGATCATTGAAAAGTTGGGGTTGGTGGAACCAGTCATCCTTCAATCTACCTGCAATCGGCCTAACTTATTTTACAAGGTCATACCAAAAAGTGGGCCACATTCAAAAGAAGATTTGGTTCGTTATGTACAAGAAAACTTTTGCAACTTGTTTGGTATTGTGTACTGCTTCAGTACAAAAGACACTGTTGAATTGGCCTACATCTTCAAGTCAAAGGGACTGTCTGCAGTCTATTACCATGGCCAACTTGACTTCTTTGAGAAAAGTGAAAATGCTCGAGCTTGGCTGTCAGGTAAAGCACTGATCATGTGCGCTACTAGTGCATTTGGTATGGGTATCGACAAAGCAAATGTCCGTTTTGTGATCCATCTTAGCCTACCAAAAGCACTTGAGGACTATTATCAAGAAGCAGGAAGAGCTGGTCGGGATGGCCAAGAATCCCAGTGTGTTCTGATGTTTCGGTTCGAGGATAGGAGTAAGTTGCTTCAGCTAATTGCTTCCTCAGAATCAGATGAACACAGGGAGTACTTGCAACAGTCATTGGATGATATTGTCTTGTATTGTATGTCTTCAACATGCAGAAGAAAGTTAATTTTGGAGTACTTTGGTGAAAACGCAGCAGTTAACTGTGAAAGACGTTGTGACAACTGTTTAAAACCACCGTCAGTGCCTAAAGAGTACACCGCTGAAGCCACTAACGTATGCATTTGTGTTGAAGAAATGTGCCAAATCAATGCAAAGATTAATGTGAGGCAGCTGGCACTCACATTCAAAGGTTCCAAATCGAAACGCGATGTTGAAAGCAAAGGTTTTCATAACATTCCCCATTATGGCATAGGACAAAATATATTCAAGAATGACGGAGATGCCATAAAGTTTGTGCAGCATTTGATACTCAATGGCGTTTTAGCTGAGAATATTCGAGGTGGAGTTGACAGGTTTACAACACCATTCATTACTCTCGGAACAAAGGCTGCCTTATTAAAAAAAGGGGAAATTAATATTTTCCTAAGACTGTAGCCGAACTATGTTATACTGTAATAATTCAGTTAATTTAGAGGCAGCCTCGGTCCCAGGCTCTTCAGTAATAAAAGGCGAGCATAGCGCTCAAGCGCGCGGGGGTGCTTGGCACCCCCCGCGCGCTTGAGCGCTATGCTCGCCTTTTATTACTGAAGAGCCTGGGACCGAGGCTGGTATAGGGTCAAACGATGTGGCTTTTTCGTACAGATCCGATATGGCGATATCCGATTTTTTTTATCTGATGTCCGTTTAACACGTGCATTTAACGTTTACTGCTATTTGCAATCAAATGTGCCAATCAAACAATTTTTCTTTGTTTGCGATATTGCTCAATGTCACGTTGACATCGTGGAACGATACGTTTACCCAAGTCAACATAACGTTTACTTATTATCAACGCATCGTTTTGTAAATTTACACTTGTAATTGCGCAGAACGACGAAATTGTGATCAAGAACTTCAGTTAAAGTGCATATGACGCGAAAATTTTTATTCCCTTAAACGAAAGAACTTTAAAAGTTGTAAAGTAACTTCTTTTGAAGATTTTTGTTTCCATGATTTGTTATTGAGATATTTTGACTTATATGGTATGTAAATGAATAACTTACAGCATGTCTCGCTTTTTTTTATTAACATATACACGACTTTCGAATATGTTAATGAAAAGCGAGACATAAATTTTCTCATTTGCATGCTACATAAGTCAAAATATCTCAACAACGAAGCATGGAAACCAAAATCTTCAAAAGAAGTTACTTTACAACTTTTAAAGTTCTTTCGTTTAAGGGAATAAAGATTTTCGCGTGATTTGCACTTTAAGTATTTCGCTGAAAAAATAACTGCACTTTGAATTCGACAGCAAAATTTTAAATGGTTGAAAAACATTTGCCAAATGTTACCGATCCGATATTGCTGCGAACATCGGCACAAAACGATTCCCCGATCCGATTATCGTTTGACCTCTACAGTTAAGGTTGTCCTTAGTGACTCTGTCTAAACTCAAAGCCTAGTCATTAAACCTCTAACCTTTGATAAAGACGTCAATAATATAAACATGAGAAGAAATGTTCTTCTTGTCTCGTGTTTAATGATATTTGATTGTCCAAAATACATATATTGGCAGTTGTTGACTCAAATCATATTTAAATAATTAGACAAACAAAATTTAGCATGGCTGTAGAGAACTAAATAAAATACGTCATTCGCATTGGACTTTTCTCTTTTGGAGGTAGAGGTATTGTGGTCTTGAGTTTCGACCTTCAGATGGCAAAAGTTAATAAATTAGCTGTATACTGTACATATACTACATTGACGTTTGATAATTTTACACTGTCCGATTTATGGAAGGCATGTACCTTGAGAGCGGTAGTTAAAGTTGAAGTTGCTGAAGCAAATGAACTGAAAACATTTTTTAGAACACTTCTATTGGCACGACTGTAATTTTATAGCCAGTAAGGGCAGTGTTTTGAACTTTTGAATTGAAATTTAACCACCCCACAGATTGTAAATAGTAGTTTTTTTTATACAACCAGGCTACAGATTAAAACGACCAGATGCATGTCTTCAGTCAAAAAAGCGTAAAGGCTTGCGGTCACTGCGCATGGCTTACAGCGCATAGCTCAGCAAGTGACGAGAGGTATTCACCCCCCCCCAACATTAAATTTCACAATTAAATGGCGGCAACAATTATGTCGGGGGGGGGGTGAATGCCTCTCGTCACTTGCTGAGCTATGCGCAGTAAGCCATGCGCAGTGACCAAGCCCTTACGCTTTTTTAACTGAAGACAGACATGTGGTCGTCTTAATCTGTGACCAGGCATTTCTTATTTAAAATTAAATGGTTCTTGAATAGTGGTGAGTTTGCAAACCATTCCACTGACTGTATGATTCGGACGTTGTACTTGTACTTTAGGAATCGAACTGAACAATATCCTCGTCTTCTTCTAGTACACTTTCCAGAGAGGTCATTCGAAACAACGGAAAACTTTCGTGCAGCTTTTCCTTTAATTTCTCCTTCACTTTTGTTTCACCTTTTGAAACAACTGCGACGAAACACTTTCGCACTTTTTTGACTTCAGCAGTACTTCGTAAAGGGAACTCGAGAGCAAGACCACCCTGTGACACTTGGAAAAATTTGTTACGAAGACAAAACCACATCCCTTTTATCACATCTGGTAAGGCGCTCTGTGTCTTGTGTTTTGTCGTCTGGTGGTAATTAAACGAGCTGGGTTGAGAATAGACACCTCTAACAGATCGTAGCAAATTGAGGTTGCCCATCAGTCGTTTACACATTTGGACTGATGTGTGACCTATATGATTGTATATAAAAAAAGACAAAACACACATTAATTTTCAATAAACCTCTCAGAAATTCACCGAGTCTGAGTTCTATGGTACGCTTCCATTTAAATTATCACAAAAATTAAGAGATTTAATATTCTATTTAAATTCTAATAGGAAGATTCTAACCTTTTCACCCCTAAACAAAGCAATTAGCATACATACTTTTATTTTTATATTGGTCTGAATTTAAAGAGTGATTGTCAACCGTCATGATTTGCACACTCAAACATGTCTATTATTGTTTACAGCTTACCTTGGAAGTGATGCAATAGCAACAAATGACGATGATAAATTTTCGGTTCATTTTCAGTGTAAATAACTTAAAATGAGCAAAACACATAGGAGGGTTGAACTATACTATGGATTGAAAACAAAAACCTTTATTAGACGGCCCATAAAATGACCGCGAAGCAGGTTTGAGCAGAGTTAATAGAGGGGAATGGTTAGGAAACACGGCCAACTTCAAAGCGGCTAACGATTGAATGCGATTTATGTTGAACGGTACCTGACCGTGCACTAATCCTTTGTTTTATATTTATTAATATTCAAACAACACGGCTGGGATATTGAACCCAAACGCTTATATTGGCTGATTGCTCATTATACCAAAAGTACAATGCATTCACTAGCCGCGACCGTGCACAAATGCGTACAAAAAGATATAACAAAGACTTTTGCGTACCTGTTGAATATGTTTTCAAAGGTCTAACAACATATGTTTCCACATATTCATCCATATCTAGATTGTGTCCTCGCTTCCCACTAATGTTTACCGACGAATTCTTCTTTATCATGCATCTAAACGCCAGTGGCCATAGGGAGGTGAAGTTAACTACGTGGACAAATGCTTCAGTCCAGTAATTCCGAAAGTCTAGTTGTGCAAAAACCGGTAGTAGAAGCACCCACGAAGTTTCACGGAGAAGTCCATCGCCCTCCCTTCCTGCGGTCACGAACAGATCCAACAAGGGACCAAACAAACAAAACAGTTGTTGATGGTACTTATGACTTTCGTCACATTCGCTACACTGTTTTAACCACAGCTTAAACCTTTCCAGTAAAATCTTGTTATGATTTCCATATCTTCGTAAATTGGTCGTCAAATCGCCATCTGATGGAAATTCATTTGAGGATCTGAAATCGTGAACAGCTGCGAATCCATAAGCACAACTTCCATCCCTAACTGCTTCTTGAATGTGTTGGAGGTTTTGCTCCTGGAATTTTCTCTTCTTGAAAGCTTCCTCAGTTAGCTTGGGCCGTTTCATCACATCGTGGACTATTTTATGAAAACCACCCTTACCATGTGCTTTAAATGTAGCTTCACACAAATGACCTTTAGCATGCATGTCGCCGGGTATCTCGGTGGACCAACCGTATGCTGTGCTGTTCCTGTTTTTCACACTTCTGTTTACTTTGCACGTTCCAACGTCACCCACAATTCCTGTTGGAAAGCCTTCATAAACTGATCTTTTATACACAAAATCAGTTTCAGTTTGTGAAGTCTCTTCAGAATCAAAACTGTCAGCAGGGTCTTGGGTTGATTGAGTAGATGTGGAATAGCAGTTGTCACTCTGAAGAACAGATATCAACAGGTTTTCATTCACTTTGCTATATTCATAGAACAAGGTAACAATACTTGTTAATCCCATCGCAGCAGCCATTTCCATCGGGGTTGGGAATTCACCAAAAATTGGACCGCTATACTCAGCAAAATTGTCCAACAAAAGTTTGCGCATATCAATGTCTGCATTCATCACTGCTAGAGACATGGGAGTAGCTCCACAACCTTCCTTAGAATTTGGATTTACTCCAACAGACAGTAATATCTTTACTAACCCATATTTTTTTTCCTCAACAGCATACTGAAAAATACTTCTTTCATATCTATCCCTTGTGGAATTAATGACTTTCATTTCATTTGTCAGCTGTTGTACAAGGTTATCAATTGAAAAATCAGAGTGAGCAAATTCTCGAACTTGTTTGGTGATCCTACCACAGAGTCCCACAAACTTTTCATCCTTCTGCTGTTGAGCAGTTTTCTTAATGACGGATTCTGGCGCACGAGTCTCTTCATCTTCACTCTTATCCGATTCACTGTCCGAGCTAGGTATATTATCAGCAGTAAATCCATCCAACTCTTTTTCATGGCTTGTTATCTGCTTTTCCATATCTTGCATTTGTTTGTGATGCATGTCAACTGACCTCATAAAGTCAAAACGCGTTCGTGCAGCTTTGAGGTCGAATTTTTTTGCAGATTTGTTGAAAGGAATCTCGTTATTTCTAGGACATGGAAAGGAAAATTCTCTGGCAAACTCTTGAAATATTGAAGCTGTACCATTTAACGTAGAATTATCCTCCAACGACAAGGAAAGGTTAATGATATCTGTCTTTGCTGTTTGACTATTTTTGCAGAGTCCTTGCTTCGTAGGAACTGTTACCTTAAACTTCCTTTCATGATCATCTTCAAGTTTTTTGAAGTCTACTTTAGAGAGCCATGAATTCAATTCAGCTTCTTCCATTTCAATAAAAGGCTTTGGTGGTATAGGTATATCATTTAGGCTCTTGTCAATCAGTTCCAAGTAATATCTGTCACACACCAATCATCCCACAGGTTCTTATGTTCTGGCATGGATTCTTTTAGAGGAAAAAATAAAAGGTACTTTATATACTGTAAACAATAGTTACTACAGCGTGTCTACTGTACCTGGGACCACTTGAGCAACACTAACAATTGTCATTACAGAAAGAAATTAGAAAACTCAACAAACATAACAGTTCATAACAGTTCAGAACTTCAGGATCTTTAACAAACATTACAGGGTCAGCTTATATAGTTGCACACAAAATTTATTGGCCAATGTGTCGTCCAATGCATTTGTAGTTTCGTTCTGTAATGTGATTGCTTAGTGTTGCCAGGCGCACTGTAACATTTTATTTAAAAAAAGCATGCACAATAACTTAATAATTATGTAATATCTATGGTAATATTATACTGTTAATAGTGTACAGTATATTACATAAGAATGTATGGCATTCTTAACTGGTAGCATTAATTAATTTTCCACTTTTCTTACACAAGATAGCGAAATACCAAAAAGCTCCTGTTATGTTGTACTGTATGCCACGGTACGTTTATAGCACAAAGATCACTAAACACAAACTGGACAAATTAATAAACAAACCACTATTATTCACTTACCCAAAAACAGATCATCAGCTGTAATTGAAGCTATATCTCTTTGTGGCATCATTGCAGTTTCTCGACAGCTCATCAAATCCTCAATGTCCTTTACATCTGGAATTATCACAGCTCGGCCAGTAAAGTTCCACATGTTAGGACCTTGCGATTTGAAAAGTCGAAGATGACGCTTTCTACCCCGGTAAATGTTGATGTTGTCCATGAGCAATAGGACTGGTGTTGTATCTGGACACTTTTCTGATAAAGCATGTGGAATTTCTTTCAATTGCTCATCAAGATAATTATTTCTAAAAATACAGACAACGATGTCACTCTAATTAAAAATAATTTCTTACTACACTGTATACATAGCTAGCTAGCTTATTAAAATAAATTACAGACATTCTAACTGTATATTCTTGGCTTGGAATTGACATCATGGTGGACATGTTGGAGGAATTAAACTAGCAGGTATTGAATTTGGAGCTTGTTTTCCTCTAACATGGCCGCTGTCGCTATAAATTTCAAGGGATTAATGGACAATTTGCATGTTAGACTAATTTTTTATCTTGACAAAGATATATTCCCGGAAAGAGCACTACTAAAATTAGTAAAATTGCAAAGTTTGGTTGCGAAATGTTGTAAAATGCGGAAAATATAGCCTTGCAAAGTTTGCAAATTTTGTATACTTTTGTATTGCGTGCGGAAATTTTTACCATTTTCGGCCCAAATGTGGTAACAATTTTCGCGCTATATTTACGAAAAAGGCTATATTTTCCGCATTTTACAACATTTCGCAACCAAACTTTGCAACTTTACTAATTTTATTATGCTCTTTCTAGCTGTAGTGATTTATTTGCATCTCCTTGCCTAGATCAAAATTTAGTCTAACATGCAAATTGTCCATTGCAAACTACAGTAGTAATACTGTACTATAAATACATACAATGTATCCCAATGTGGAGTCAATCCAACAGCATTTAAGAGGTTGATGAACTGTTTACCAGCACCATAAGTAATGCAGACTAAACCAAGCAGAAGACGCACATCATTTTTAAATTTCTGATTCCTTACACTCAGTAATAAAGCCAAGGCATTGACACCACATGTAAGTTTGTATTCTGCTGTTTTATGAACTCTTCTTCTAGAATCAGTGACTAAAAGTGTTTCTAGAACACTATGCAAAAGTGGACATTTCTCCTCAAAATTAAGCACCAAATCAGAAAAAATATTCCTATCCAGGACACTTTCAACATGACCAACTGCCTTTAGCCCAACACAGCAAATATCCTCCATCAGTTTTGTTTCTTTTGCAATTTGCTCTTTTTGAGACATACGTATTGGGCCTTCTCCCTGACCATCTTGAAGCTTTTGTATCTTATGTTGATACAAAGTTACCAATGCTTCATGGAACTTGTAATAATGTTGTAAGTTTAAACCATGTTTAGCTGAAAGTGTTTTAGCTAGATCCATATCATTAGCGTCCAATGCTGAAACAATGTTTTCTTCATCTGTAATTAAACATTGTTTCATCTCCTTAATCTGATCTTGTATCACTAAGATGTCTTTGTTATCTTCTTTAAATAATTCTTTGGATACCTTAGGATTTCTGCCATATAACTTTATTAAAAGATTGGTATAAACAACTCTGTAGTGAATGTCAAGAACAACATTATTCAATTTGTAGTTTGTAAATATATAAAATATGAAAAATCATATAAATGTAACAAAATATACAGAAATCAAATAGCACTAAAAACTAGTTAGTTGATTATACAATAGGATACATTGATTCACGGTCAACCATGATGGTCTTTTTGGTACTATTTGGGAAAGTTGCTTTAATAGTTCTGGTGAGCAAGCTCTTTTCTTCAGGTTCCAGGTTGAGCATATCCATAAACCATGATTGGTTTATATGTGCATTTGGATCTTCCTTGTACTGCATGAGGTCTTCCAGTTCTTTAGACAATAACTGCCTCCTTTCACCACACTGGTAACTGGACAGGTTATATGCTGTAAAATACAAAAGACTGATTTATAATACGGTTTCAGATATTTAATGACAGGGTTAACATGTAGAAAATTTAACAAGGGAGCAAGAACACCTATAATTAAAATGGCGTAAAAATTTCAGTACCATGACATTCAGGAGCACCAAAGAGATCAACTTGTTTGGGCATACCTCCCATATAATTAATATATAGGATTTATTAGAATATAATTAATATTCTATAAAATAATGAATACATGAGTGTATCCATTACTTTAACATATATAAGTGTATACTTATATGGTTGTCAACTAAACTAAATACATAACCATACAAACATACATTGGACATAAAAATGGTAAAGGTACAAGAATTCCCCTTTGTATAAAAAATTATCTGGTGTTAGACGGAGTAAAATAACAAAGCAGCCCTCGTAATTGGTGTATTTTTGCCTTTGGAAAATTTGCAATTTTTTTTGATGAGGCAAGTATTAAGAATATTCCGAACATGCCTCGGCATTTGCTTTTGCCAATTGCTGAGTGCCAATGCCAATTTACGAGTGCTGCAAAATAGTGCACATTGTGGCTTAATTGCCAGTTAATCGGTTAATAAGAGACATTGGCAGATAGGTTTGTTAACCCATTTACTGGCGTAAATGGGTTAATTATTAGAGTAAATACTAAAGTAGGGTGCATTTGGGCACATTGCCAGTTAATCGGTTAATAATACTGTATTGACATGTCTCTCTGTATTTGCATCATGTATGTCAGTGAAGAATAAATGATATATATACATCAATTAACAGACCTGCAAATCGTTTCGGTTTCGACTCAGCAGCAGCTTTTGAATCAGGTGTTAGTGCATGTTTCTCTGATCGAGTACGGTTTGTTCTTTCATGGTGATCTTGTGGAGACTGTGGTGGTGTAGTTGGCACATCATCATCAGTCTGCAAATCTGTTACATTCAAAAAATCCATAAAACATTTTGAAAAGTCAAATATATATGTAATTAAATAGTAAAATAGCTATACTCTCTCTTCTTTTTAAGTGTTTAATTATAAAATTATAAATAAAGATGCAAATTGAAAAATAGATATATTTATATGAAAATTTAATACCATCAACATCTAGTTGTTGAAACGATGTGTTGAGTTCGTCCACAAGTTCGTCATTAAATGTTGTTAATTCTGCAAACAAAAGACACATACATATTTTAGAACTAATTTACTGAATAAAAGTTATAAACATGACAGTCGAATACAACGACAACAAAGGAACTCTGTTATAGTCTAAGACTATTACATTAGTCTATACTCAAATTCAGAAATTGAGTATAAATTTATAAATACTATGGCAAAAATATACAAATAAAATTACCTTCATGCGGTTCTTCCTGAAAGGATTCGTCTATATCATCCATAGAATTGTCAAGGATGAATGCCAGGTAAAAATTTTCCACAAAAGCAGCTAAAACAATGCGATATCTTCGATTCTTCAGAAATCGGTCGAGATTCTTCGGAAATCGGTCATAATCTGCCAGGCTCTTCGCACGCCGCAACCTCCCCAAGCACTCCCGCGCGCTTGAGCGCTATGCTCGCCTTTTATTACTGAAGAGCCTGGGACCGAGGCTGCTCTCGACCCCCGACACTCGACTTTTAGTTACACTCGCAAAAATGTATATTAATGAAAAAGTCCAGATTTATTCATTTATAATACCGCGCTATATAAGTTCCGTTCACTCAAACAGGATTGGTGACAGCTCACCGTGTTAGTTAGTATAAATGTGGTTAGCCCTGCCGTCATTCCAGAGAACCCTGCGCTTTTAGGCCGTGCGGATCGTCATGCTATCAGCTTTGCTGTCAACGTAGACTGTCTTCCACTTTTCCGTCAGAGAGAGAGAGACTTCATCTATACATGCACAACTGCGCTGAATTCCGTTCACTCAACCAGGATTGAGTTCGGTTCACTCAAGCAGGATTGGTGACAGATTGGTGTCAGCTCACGGTATAAATGTGGTTAATTTAGCCCTTGTCGACATTCCGAAGAACGCTGCATTCAGCTTCGTGCTGCGTTTTTAGGCCGTGCGGATCGTCATACTATCAGCTTTGCTGTCAACGTAGTCTGTCTTCCACTTTGCCGTCAGAGAGAGAGAGAGAGACTTGTAGCAAGTCTACTGTCAACGAATATTCTCGGTCAACACGTTCTTTGGTGTCAGAGTCTCCAATCAGAAATCTTGTGAATACGAATATTGTCGGTCAACACGTTCTTCGGCGTCAGAGCTCGTTTCCAATCAGAAATCTTGTGAATTGTGGGTAAGTATAGCACATCTTTTTTGTGTTATTTATTTTAAAGACAATTATGCTTGTGCCGCCTGTATTTGAATATAGTAAGGTTTGATATACTGCTGGAATAGAACGGTCAGAACGTAGTAGACCGTAGTCTATAAAGTTTCGAGCAAAGGCCCTTTATTGAACGAGGGTTACAGATTTAATAGATAAGCTTACATGGAAAAATTACTCTGCAACTGAAAATGCTTCAATTTGGTTTCTCTTTAGTCCACCATGATTAGTTATTAGACAAAAACAGTCCACTATTATGATTAGTCTATACTAGACAAAAACAGGCCGCAATATTCAAACGCACAATATCGTCTCAGTGGTTCGGTCTTCGCTAAACTAAATTAAACCGCGAACTGCTGAGAATGAAGGTTAAAAAGCTACTGAATATTTTTCTGTGTCAAATAATCTTATTTTGCGAAAGTGAAGAGTTTATGAGTGTATTCATTTCGTTGTTTGTCGCACAACAAACAGCTGTGAAACGTGATCCGCATTTTTCTTGCGCACTTAGTAACACTCTGTCATCTTGCTTCAGGGAGGCATTGCGTTCTCCTTTGTTTCATCTTGCTTTTTCTCATAACGCACTATAGCTAATTTTTCGCAAATTTATTATTTATAGCAAATTTGAATAAAGCTCTTAAGTTCTAAGACGGGTCTTCCTTTTCGTAATTACGCAAAGAATGTATAGTAGGACTGAGGACTGTAGGAGTCTATAACGTTTCGAGCGAAGGCCCTTCGTCAGAGAGAAACGTGATAATATAATAAATCCTATCTGTTGCTATAAAGAAACTAAAAACCACAAAGGCCTTGTCCACACGTATCCGTTTCACAATTCGGCAATTCGCGTCCAAACGATGACAGGAAAACGGCGTTTTTTTAGAGAGCGACTTCGAAAAGTTCCGTTTTTACGTGTGGACGGAAGGACAATTCGTAACAAAAAGGTTTCGCTTTAAAAAAAATTCGGATACGTGTGGACATGGTAAAAAAATCGAGACAAAATCTAGGGCGTTCACAGATGATGTCACATAATATATGTCACTGTAAAACGTTTCACACCCCTTGGAAACTCCGCATACAGCAATAACAAAAGTGGCTGAAAATAGTTCTAGGCATGGTAGTACAGCAAGTAATTATCCACCTAAAATTTTTTGATTACTTTAGGCCATTATTTAAGATGCACCACAGTTGTCAGGCTCAAATACTCAAAAAAATGTTTTAGAGCTCCAGCGACAGGGATCAAACCTGCAAGACTGTCTAACCATTTGTCAGAAGGTTGCAGATTCAATCCCTGTCTGGGGCTGAAAAACATTTTCTGAATATTTTATCTACTAAAACAGTCTGTTACATCAACCAAGCTCGCACACGTACTAGTGTACCCATTCATATAATGCTATATATATATGAAGTTCCATTCTTTTTATGGTTTCAGAACTTTAGTGTCATGAGTGGAGATGATACGACGTGCACCCAGCGTGGAAAAGGCAGTTGCCCTGGGCGTAATTGTTGGTACAACAACCGCTACAAACCTCCTAATTGCTCCAACTGTGGCTACGATCTCGGAGGATCATATGTGGCAAAAAAGAAAGCCAGATTATCTACACCAAAATGCACTGTTGTAGTATCAGGAGAGATGAGCATATATTCAACCAATTCAAGCTCTCATGGTGATAGATGTCTGATTATAGTTGATAATAATGGCACAATCTGTCATCATCCATTATGTAAGAATCAAAGGGCCATTCTTGTAAATAGCCAAAAAGTGCATGAATTTGTTTGCAAACATCTAAAGACACTTGAAGATTGCTCTCAGCCAATAGCTGTTTATAGTCAACTCCCTAATTTGGCTACATATCCATGTGACGATACAACAAGAGCTGAACTGCTTAGGATTATTGAGACTTGTGGCAGTCATCTCCCAATAGCTGTTCATGTGTCCCCAATGATGTATTGCGTGTTTGGAAAAGCAACTTCCAACAACATAGCTGGATACTGCCATGTCCGGGTGACAGAGGTCATGATGCAATGCTACTCCAAAGACTGTAAGTCAGTGGTAGCTAAGACTAAAGAGCTGCTCGGAGCCAAGAGCATGGGGCTCGGAGCTGCTCGGAACCCAGAGCCGAGGGCTCGGAGCCGCTCGGAGCCAAGAGGCGAGGGCTTGGAGTCGCTCGGAGCCAAGAGTCGAGGGCTCGGAGTCGCTCGGAGCCAAGAGCCGAGGGCTCGGAGTCGCTCGGAGCCAAGAGCCGAGGGCTAGGAGGCCCTTGGAGCCGGCAACGCGGTTTCGCTATGGTAACACTGCTAATGACCTTCTCGCCCGAACATGACCACGCATTAATACCTCCTCATGCCCCTTATCCTCCTTTAACCCACCAAAACAATTAAATATTCTACCATATATGCAAATCCTGGTGTTTTGCTCATTAGTAACATTTAATGAGTTTCTTATGGCTTTTCTCCTTTGTATTCTACACGTACGAGTCTGATTTTTTTATAAGCTACCAAACCATAGCACCGAATTATTTAACCAAGCTCTGTAATATTCCGAAGTAGACTCCGACAATAAAATATATTTAGACTAACAACTCAGTAAGAGTTATCATCCAAAGCGAACCTTGTTGAACTTTGCACAGTTCTTAAACGTATAAACGCCACAAAAGCAAACCAAATATCTGATATAATATTCACATACAAGTAAAGCTTTTACATTGCTATGTGCCAGTGTTAATACGTTTTAAACCCCTTAGCTCATGGTTTTCGAATTGATTCCTCACACTATCTTAAGTTCTTCTTATATACGGCTTATATATAAGGGTTTAGCAGGCAATGATTCTAGGATGACTTATTCTGTTTGAATATTATAACATGCCCAACAACTGCTGACTGTCGATCAGTAAGGTAAAGATCATAAATGAGATTTGGTTCCTATTACTTATATAAGTCGAGCATCTTTTGATAATGACGATCTTCGGGAATTAGTCGGAGAGCTATCGGTTGTGACGTATTACACGGGGGGTTGAGTAACAGTAGAGGGTCCCAAAGGAGCCTGAGACGAATGAAGGACCCGCTGGTAACACTGTTAATGACCTTCTCGCCTAGACTTGCCTAAGCGCTTAAAGCAGTGAACCAATTAAGCCATTGGGATAAAGTTTTATTTCGTTTATATTTTGTCACGTTAATACGTCTCAAATCGTTTATCGTTTTTCGCACAGCTTCTCTGATCGTTTCTTCATCCAAGGATTCGTTTACTTTATACACTAGGGCTAGATAGGTGATAATTCGACCAAAGTTGTTAACATTCATCTCTTCGTAAACGTGTTGAAGACATATTCTGGGTATTTGGTCACTGATGCTGTCGAATAGTACTCGATGTTCTTCTAGACAATGCTTAAGGTAATACCATGTTATTTTTCCTTAGTTCGTCGTAAATAATATCCATTTTGTCAAACGTTTACCGTATGCACCGTTGGGGTAAAGTGTATAAATGAAAGTTGGGTACTAATACTTATAAGGAAGAAAGTGGGATGCCATTTGAAGACGTAAATTCGGACATTAGTCGAAGAGCTATCGGTTATGACGTGTTACCCAGGGGGGTTGGATAAACGTTAGGGTTTGGACCAATTTTCCAGTTTCAAATTGAAACCCTTCGAATTCACTTTTTAGTTTGAACAGGTGTTCTTTTATACAACTGACTTCGTTTACAGAACAAACTTTGTCCTCTAGGGAGTGTTCAAGCTCATTAGTATTCCTCGTGGTAGGAATTATTGTTTGTCGTTCTTCCCCACGTTCGGCTTCGTTGTCTTGTAAAGACGATTCATTTTCTTCAGCAATGTCCGAACTAGCAATAGGTATTACCAAAGAGTCCAAAGATCTCTTCACTCTTTCCATTTCTGTACCATCGAATCGTTACTTCTTCGGAATTTAAAGCCTTTGCGCCACTACCAGGCGACGACCACTTTCCCTTTATGGATAAAACATCCTCCAAAAATGATTTGAGAGAACCATAACCACCTCTCCATTTAAGTTTTCCCTTCTCAGTAATAAACAATTATTTTGTTGTTAAGCTAGCGGTACTTTCTTGTGAAAATACTTGGATTTGTTCGGAGCTCATATCAACACTTTGATCAGCCATGTTGGCATATCACACTGATCAGCCATGTTGGCATATAACACTATATATATATGGGTATATATATATGGGTATATATATATATATATGTTCCAAGCTACACTGATGAGTTGTTGTACAGCGAAACACCGTGTCTGTAGATTGAACTATGTACGCTCCTTCACTTCGTTGTTGTTGAGCACTCTGTGAAGTTGCCGTGGGTACCTATTAGCGATAATGCAACGCTCACTACCCTTGTGGAAGTTTGAGCACTCTGGGCCCATGCGCAATTCACGCTATCTGAATGTACTTCACCGATGCTGTCCCACATGCGGTTGTCACCGACGATTGCATGTGTATAAGTAATTGGTGAAATTCATTCAGATTGTTCCAAGCTACACTGATGAGTTGTTGTACAGCGAAACACCGTGTCTGTAGATTGAACTATGTACGCTCCTTCACTTCGTTGTTGTTGAGCACTCTGTGAAGTTGCCGTGGGTACCTATTAGCGATAATGCAACGCTCACTACCCTTGTGGAAGTTTGAGCACTCTGGGCCCATGCGCAATTCACGCTATCTGAATGTACTTCACCGATGCTGTCCCACATGCGGTTGTCACCGACGATTGCATGTGTATAAGTAATTGGTGAAATTCATTCAGATTGTTCCAAGCTACACTGATGAGTTGTTGTACAGCGAAACACCGTGTCTGTAGATTGAACTATGTACGCTCCTTCACTTCGTTGTTGTTGAGCACTCTGTGAAGTTGCCGTGGGTACCTATTAGCGATAATGCAACGCTCACTACCCTTGTGGAAGTTTGAGCACTCTGGGCCCATGCGCAATTCACGCTATCTGAATGTACTTCACCGATGCTGTCCCACATGCGGTTGTCACCGACGATTGCATGTGTATAAGTAATTGGTGAAATTCATTCAGATTGTTCCAAGCTACACTGATGAGTTGTTGTACAGCGAAACACCGTGTCTGTAGATTGAACTATGTACGCTCCTTCACTTCGTTGTTGTTGAGCACTCTGTGAAGTTGCCGTGGGTACCTATTAGCGATAATGCAACGCTCACTACCCTTGTGGAAGTTTGAGCACTCTGGGCCCATGCGCAATTCACGCTATCTGAATGTACTTCACCGATGCTGTCCCACATGCGGTTGTCACCGACGATTGCATGTGTATAAGTAATTGGTGAAATTCATTCAGATTGTTCCAAGCTACACTGATGAGTTGTTGTACAGCGAAACACCGTGTCTGTAGATTGAACTATGTACGCTCCTTCACTTCGTTGTTGTTGAGCACTCTGTGAAGTTGCCGTGGGTACCTATTAGCGATAATGCAACGCTCACTACCCTTGTGGAAGTTTGAGCACTCTGGGCCCATGCGCAATTCACGCTATCTGAATGTACTTCACCGATGCTGTCCCACATGCGGTTGTCACCGACGATTGCATGTGTATAAGTAATTGGTGAAATTCATTCAGATTGTTCCAAGCTACACTGATGAGTTGTTGTACAGCGAAACACCGTGTCTGTAGATTGAACTATGGGTATATATATATATGTATGGATATATATATATATGTATGGATATATATATATATATATATATATAGTTGGTCGTTTCTGTTAATGTATAAGTTTAAAAGTGTAGAAAACGCGTGACGCTTTTGAGTGGACTACATGATGTATAAACTTTTAATAGAAACAACTGAGAGTTCAATCTATATGTCTAGTACATAAGATAACTACAACAACAGGAAGTGAGCCCCTCGGAGAGCGTCTGGACAAATAACTACCTGTCAAGATGATTGATGACGTTCTCTTATTTTCGCTCGTTAACCTGATAATATTAACACTCCCTCTCGAAAATAGAGAACTATATAATTATGTAAGTCTTTAATCTAATAAAGTATTATCGTGTCCGTCAACTATTCAGATAACATTAGTTACGCCCATAAGGTCTCTGAAACGTTGAAATAAAGTCTTTCCTAATGCTTTAGTTAATAAGTCTGATACCATCTGGTCTGTAGGACAATGTTCCAAGATGATTTCGGCATTGTCGACCTTTTCACGAATGAAATGATGCTTGATGTCGATATGCTTCGTTCTGGAATGATACTTTGGATTCTTGGATAAGGCTGTTGCTCCTTGGTTGTCCTCTTTGATGATTGTACTTTCTTCTTGAACAAAGTTGAGATCATGAAGTAATGCACGTAACCACACTGCTTCTTGACATGCAAGGGATGCTGCAACATATTCGGATTCTGTTGAAGATAAAGCCACGGTACTTTGTCGTTTACTAGCCCAGCTAATAATTCCACCACACAAAGAAAATAGATATCCCGACTGAGATCTCCGTCCATTTGGGTTACTACCCCAATCAGCGTCAACAAATCCAGATACTCGTACTGTATCTAGCTTAGAACCGTCCAATTTAATTCCATAATACATTGTTCCTTTAAAGAGAATCCTACGTAAACGCGGGTTGTTTAGAAGGGGCAATGGTAGTAATCATGAAGAAGTTATCCGTGCTGTTGAGATGGAACTACAAGGAAGTGGGAGTAGCGTTGGTTACCGCCAAATGCACCAACGTCTAAGAATTGACCACAATCTGGTTGTTGACAGGAGTCATTGACGGCAGGATGCCGCGTCATTAATTATTCAATTTTTATTTATTAATTCTCAGGCTCCTTTGGAACCTCCTAACCCTAATCTCATTACGTAGTATTCATTTTATAGCGGCGCGTTACGTCATTAACGCCTAACCCTAGTGTTCCGTAACCCCCAAAGTCTTCTTGAGAAATCAATGAAGGATACTAATGATGATGATGTGGAAAATGAAATATAAAATTGACGTCTGGACAACAGCCATCTTAAGGAGGAAAATAGATTACTAGTCAAAAGAATAGATAATCTTGATAACATTCTAACAGATCAACAAAACAAAATAAAGATTGCAGAAGAACGGCAAACAATGACTGCCACGAAGAATACTGATGAGGTAAGTCACTCCCTCGAGAACGAAGTAAGTTATACAAAAGAGCACCTATTCAAGTTGAAGAGTGAATTTGAGGGCTATCAATTTGAAACTGATAAATTAATCCAAGGCCTCTTACAGAAATCGTCTAAAGACACGAGTGAGTGCATGGAAACAGTGATGGCAGGTTTACGTCAAGAAAATAGCCAATTAAAGAAAGAAAATCAATCTCTAGTTAATAGAACGGACAACCTGGGTTATATTTTAGCAGATCTACAAATTAAGATAAAGATTGCAGAAGAAGAAAAGGCCAGTCTAATGACGGCAATTCGCCTAATTCAATCAGATGCTGATGTAAATTGTCAAACACAAAGAAGCTTTGAACCAGAACAAATAGTTAAACACCGTAAAACAAATAAAAAGAACAATACGTGCCAGCATACAAATAATTATCAGGAAATAGATCCAAGCAGATTTGCAAAGCAGAATGGACAACCAGTCAGGAATGTCTAGGGTACAAATAAATTCTCCGTGCTGGAAATTGAAGAGTCTAATGATGAAGAAGCATCGGTTGCTTCAAACAGTATTTTTTCCAATGAGGAAAATGAAAAATCAAAGAGAGAGCAGCAACGTAACACCAAAAAAGATGGTAGGTTATCGTCTCATTACGGTCATACTCAGTCCAAACAACAACGAAATCCTACATCAAGCCGTCAAGAGCGAAGCGCCCCTGCTTCACGAGGTAAACAGAGATCAGTTGTAATATGCGGCGATTCTACAACAAAATACTTGCAAGCTCATAAAATTGGAAGATCCTCAAATGAAAGAGTCAAGTCTATAACGATTAGTGGTGCGACGTGCAAGGATATGAAGCATTATATTGTCCCAACTGTCGACAAAAAGTCTGATGAGATTATCCTTCATGTAGGAACAAATGACTTAAAGGATAATCAAACGACTAAGATAGTCCAGGATATTGTGGCACTCAGAAATTTTGCCACAGAAAATTCACCTAACACGAAGGTAACTCTGTCTCAGTTATTATGTAGATCCGATGATACTGGGCTAAATAATAAGGTAAAGAATATTAACTTATTGCTAAACGAGAAGTGCCAACAAAACAATTGGTCAGTAATAACTCATGAAGATATTGATCAGTCTTGTTTAAATCAATCACGAGTACACCTGAACCAGAAAGGAACTTCATTATTTGTTTCCAGTATTATTAAACATTTACGACATGTTTAACAAGAATTCGATTCCAAACCTAAGTTTTTCTGATAAATATAAAGCAAATAACACCGCATTGGATACGTTAATTGAATCTCTCACTAAATTAAAAGGTTTCAGATTGGGTCATCTCAATATTACTTCTCTTACTAAACATATAGATGAATTAAGATTCTATTTAACCTCAAAACCTTTGGATATCAGTTGTAATAGACCCCCATATGGCGGCCAAAGGGATGCCGCCTCATTAATTATTCAATTTTTATTTATTCATTCTCAGGCTCCTTTGGGACCTCCTAACCCTAATCTCATTAGTATACATTTTATATAGCGTCGCGTTACGTCATTAGCGCCTAACCCTAGCTGTTACTCAAACCCCCTGGGTATCACTACGTCATAATGACTTATTATTTATGCTTCTCCCCAAACCCTAGCTGATACTCAACCCCCCGGGTAATACATCATAACCGATAGCTCTCCGACTGATTCCCGAAGTTACGTATTATCACCAACTTTCATTTACACACTTTACCCCAACGGTAAACGTTTGACAAAATGGATATTATTTACGACGAACTAAGGAAAAATAACATTGGTATCGATAAAGACACTCTGTCTTTTCACTTAGAATCCTTACTTACCGAACAACAGGGTTTGTACGATTGTGTAAACTGTAAACTGTAAACTGTGGAGATAGCTTGGTGAATATTCACAGGGAGATGCAGGCGACCAATTTTGGGCGTATTATTGCCTATTCAGCTTTAGTTCTTAAAGTAAGTGACTCTTGTGACGAAGAAACGATCAGAGAGGCCGTGAGAAGAACGATAAACAATTTGAGACGTACATACTTGACAAAATATAAACGAAATAAAACTATATCCCGATGGCTTGGTTCACTGCTTCTCAGACTGATATTTGCATACTTCCATGTACATTATTGATGTTAATGACTCATTAAAAACTCATTAGGATATTAAACAAAACGAGTCTGGGCGAGTCCGGGTGACTCAGAACTTAGACAAAGAAATCCTGATTAATATGCGCGTAACCATAGAGAGTTGAACAGCGTCACTTCGCTTGGTGTATCATTCACTTACTGTTTGTCGTCAGAGTAAGATCGTTGTAATGGAGTGTCTTCACGGTAAACCTGCATCTTCGACAATTACACAGAAGGGTACGTTTTGGTTCTGTGGACAGAAACCTAGCTGTCAGTTTTTCTGCCCTGAAGAAGTATATGAAGAAGATTATATGTTTGGCAAAGCCGTAGATGCTTTTCGAACAAGTGGCTGTCTACATCCAGTCTGTCCTACCCATCAGAAATTGGCGACACTGCAAATGGTTAAAGACAAAATGAGAGAAAGTTACGGGAGACCTTACTTCGTCTGTTCTGAGCGAGAGAATCCCTGCTCGTTTTGGCAATGGGGGGATGTCTTCGAGAGTCCAAAGCCTTTGTGTAAACACGGAATGGTTTGCCGTACTCGTGAAGTTAAGAAAGAAGGCGACAACCAAGGTCGTCTGTTTTACTTGTGTCCAAACGAAAGACAACATGCATGCGGATTCTTTGAATGGAAACCTACAGAGAGCTCGCCACGAATTTATAACATTGGGTGTCTTTTCAGCAGTCCATTACAATATCAATACAAGAACGCAGAAACGGGCGAATCCTTTACAAGTAGAAAGAGTGACCCTAAAGAAGAATATCTTTTTCAAAAAACTGTCGATGTATTGACTGAAGACTTGGGAAAATTGAACATTTGTTGAACTTATATATTTTTGTATTCTAATTTAATGTGTAATAAATATGTTTGCATTTATATCGTGTCGTTGACTTTTTTCATTCATTTACATCTAACCTTTGTCGCGTGAACATGACTTGCTGTGGAGGTTTACCACAAATAGCCCTTCGTAATATTTTTCGAAAGATTCGCTGTATATGGGGGGAAAATTGTGATACAGGCATCCGAATTAGATGGCGGAACAGTACCTTCACGATCTGTATTACAAGCCAAAAAGTCCGGCAAGTTTTGGCGGCGTAGATGCCTTATACCGCGTCGTAAAAAGTGATGGTAAATTCCAGATATCCCGAAACAAGGTCAAGACATGGCTTAGACAACAAGATACCTATACTTTGCATAAACCAGTACGACATAATTTTAAGCGAAATCGTGTTATTGTTGGAGCGATGGACGAGGAGTGGCAGGCTGATCTAGTGATTATGGATTCGCTTAGTAAAACAAATAATGGTTATAAATACGTTTTAACTGTTACTGATGTACTGTCCAAATTTGCGTGGGTGGAACCATTAAAAACAAAGACTGCAGAGAGTCTGGTTAAAGCCTTTGAAAAGATACTAAAGAAAGGAAGGAAGCCTGAAACATTTCATACCGATAAAGGAACTGAATTTACCAACAAACGCTTTCAAAAGTTATTGAAGGACAACCATATTCGATTTTTTACAACACACAATGATACCAAGGCATCCATCGTTGAACGATTTAACCGAACGTTAAAGGGGGAAATGTGGAAATATTTTACAGCAAAGAATACGTTGAAATATACCGATGTACTACAAAAATTAGTATATTCCTACAACCATTCGAGACACTGTAGTATTGGGATGAGACCAGCTGATGTTAATCGAGAAAACGAAAGTATTGTATGGCAAAAACTGTATGGCGATGAGTCCAGCAAACCCATCAAATATAAATTTAACATTGGTGACCAAGTTCGGATTAGCAAAGCAAGACGTACATTCAAGAAAGGCTACTTACCTAACTGGACCGAAGAGGTGATCACCATCACGAAGCGAGTACCCAGACGACCGCCAGTGTACAAGATTGCTGATTATCACGGAGAAGAGTTACAAGGTACATTTTACGAACAGGAATTGCAAATAGTTACAAAGACAGATAGTGCCTTTTATAGAATAGAAAGAGTAATTACGTCACGCATGCGTGGTAAACGTAGAGAATATCTTGTAAAATGGTTAGGCTATCCTGAAGATTTTAATTCTTGGGTATCAGCCGATAATGTAAAAGATACAACGAAATAAAAATGTGTGTATGTTACAATTTGTGTTCATTTGTGTATTATTCTTCGACATGGCAACAGTTTTATTTAACGCTTCCAAGCAATAGCTCTATGGAATATTTTCCAGATAATACTGTAGCAAATTTTAAAGTGAAGCTTGCTGAAACCGTACAACTGACAGGTGACTGGGAAGTAGCCTTGTCAGAGTTATATTACCCTCGCATATGGAGCACCATTCGAGAAGGTGTTTAGCAAACGTTTCTCTATAACGCTGGAACGAAATACGACGATACGGGTATTATCCCAAATGGTTACTATAACACCATTGCTGATCTGGTGGGGGCTTTAAACCGCAGCATGAACAAAGAGGCACGAGCCAAGATAAAATTTACGTATAACCGAAGTACACGGAAAGTCACGGGTCGATGTAAAAAATGGGGCAAATGTTTGGTTTAGTGGTGATATTGCTACAACATTAGGGTTTCAACAGGACACCGTAATTAAAAAGAAAATCCTAAATCCCTACATAGCAGACGTTAACGGTGGATTTTCAGCCATATATGTATACACCGATATCGTGGATGCACAGTTTGTCGGTGATGTAAGTGCCCCTACTCAGAATTGTCAATACTCAAGGAAGTTATGGTGAAAACGTGAATGTCAGTCTCCGTAACCTGCAATATATTCCTGTCAAGGTAAAGTTCTTCGAAACAATTGAAGTGAATATAAAGGACGACAAGAACGAAAACGTATCATTTGGCTTCGGGAAGTCGATCGTGACACTTCACTTTAGACAGCGAAGATCTTCGTATTTCATTTAAAAATGAGACATACAATTATTGCAGACGTAAAGCAATTTCAACAGCATTATTTAAGACGACGACAAGGTGGAAGTCTACCTGGTTTCCGAGGTGCACGTATTCAGAAAGGTTACGGCATTGGAAGTTTTTTTAAAAGTATTGCACGCTTTGCAATACCTCTGGTGAAACGAGGAGATCAAGCTATTGGAAGAAGAGCTCTGCAAGCTGTAAAAGACGTTGGTCGAGATGTTCTGGCAGGGAAGAATGTAAAGGACGTGGTCCTGAAGCCGTGAAAGATCTTGCTCAAAAAGGGGTCCGTCGGATTACGAACCAATCAGGAGCCGGTCGTAAACACAAACGGGTGAATTCTCCTATAAAAGTCAACACAAAACGTAAAACCGTCAGTCGTTCGCAAACTGTGAAGAAGAAAACGTCTGAGCCTACGGAAGCAAAGATTGGACCGTTTATAAAATATAAATCATGAGTCAAGCTTTTAGTGCCCTACATAAAGATTCGTGTGAGTGCAAAATCAGAATTGGATTTATTTGTAATGCCTGCTACACAAGTAGAAATGAATAAAGGATTTTGGGAAGATATGGATCCAGTGTCGAGTATTGGAGCTTCAGACACCATCGAGTTCCTGTGTGCTGCAAATTCTGATGTGTATACCGATTTAGCAAATAGTTATCTACACGTGAAAGCAAAAATAACCAACCATGATGGAACTAATCTCGATGAAAATGTTCAAGTCGGACCTGTAAATCTGTGGATGCATGCTTTATTTTCTCAAGTAGAAGTTTACCTGAACAACACCGTCGAGCACTGCTTATCCCTACCGATCATATATGGAGACCGTACTGAACTTTAGCAAAGACGCAAAATCATCTCATCTGACCTCAGCGCTGTTCTATAAAGATCAAGCTGATCGAATGGATGTCGTAAACCCTGTAGCAGTAGATGTCGATGCAAACAAGGGTTTGAAACTGCGGTATGTTCATGCAAGTCAAAATAAGTCTGTGGCTATGGAAGGTAGAATCCATTCCGATCTGTTTGCACAAGCCCGTTATATCCTTGGTGCTGTACCGATCAAGCTAGTGCGTTCGAGAAACCCATTTTCCCTAGTGTCGTCAGCAGATCATCCTGACTTTAAAGTGGTTTTGGAAGAATGTGTATTTCGCGTTCGACGTGTCAACGTCTCTTCTACCGTTATGATGGCTGATACCCATGCCCTTCAACGTGTCACGGCCAAGTACCCTATCAATCGTGTCAGTTGTAAAGTGGTTTCTGTACCGAGAGGAAATATGTCGGGCAATCAACCAAATATATTTCAAGGCCCTATACCTGATCGAGTGGTCATTGGAATGGTCGATGCAGATGCTTATAATGGTACCTATACCAAAAATCCTTTCAATTTCAAAAACTACGACATTACTTCTCTTGGTCTAACGGTAAATGGGGAGCATTTGCCTGGAAAACTCCTGCAACTGAAATTTGCTGCTGCGAGAGGAAGTAACTACGTGTCCGCTTTCCAAACCTTGTATGCTGGCACTAACAAATTATTTCAAAATGATGGCAATGGTATTACACGAGACGAGTATGCCAATGCGTACACTCTATTCATGTTTGATCTAAGAGCTGATCTGTGTCTGAGCGATCATATTCAACCGATTAAAAATGGAAACGTATCGATAGAATGTCAATTTGGAACGGCTCTGACAACAGCTATAAATATTGCGGTGCTTGGACAATTTCAAAGTCTTATCGAAATTGACGCCAACCGCAACGTTCTATGCGACTTTAGCAGTTAAGATGAACACTCTACAAATCCTGAACGTCCTGAAAGGTGATCCATTTACCAAGACCGTATTTAAAGACGTGTTACCATCGGATCGTCTACCAAGTCAGATATCGAAAAGACCTAGAGGTTTTATTCTGAATGTGGATCCTAGTGTAATAATTCGCTCTGACGACCAACGCGCTTTTAAAGACTTTATTTAAGATCACATAAAATGGTAACGTGTCGAACAACAACCGCGACATAACACACACATTCTACTTGAGTAGAATGTGTGTCCCACCTATTCTTTATAGGGGTGAGTGATGTAATAAATAGGTAAACAGGTGATATCACCGGAAGAACACGAGCGTGCATTTGACATATGATCCGACATTATTGAAATGTCGGATCATATGTCAAATGCACGCTCGTGTTCTTCCGGTGACATCACCTGTTTACCTATTTATTACATCACTCACCCCTATAAAGAATAGGTGGGACACTATATACCTGTAATTATAATATCAAATATGTTAGTTTAGTTTGAAACGGAAAGACGCAGTTGTCTCCCTTTTCTAAGCCACCTAGGTTTCATTTTTAAAATTTTCTTTCGCCGTCAATCTTCCTTCTCCTCGAGTCTTGTGATATGTCCTGCAAGATTTTTCATCACTGACAAAATGCTCGTGTCCCAATCACCATAGCGGTCTGGTGGGTTTCGCTGGCGGGACGGCCGTCTGGATGCATACTCGTAGCTTTCCTCAGGAGTTGAAATAGATTCTTCTTGGTCGCTGACATCATCTCCTCTAGTTGAATCGTCCTCTTCGTGGCTTGTGTTGACTTGACTGGGGAGATCGCTGTCATGTTCATTGTCGATTAGGTCATCGTGGTTTTCGTCAGCTCGACTGGAGAGATCGCTGTCAGGTTCGTCGTCCGGTTCGTCGTCCATTAGGTCATTGTGGTTTGCGTCAGCTTGACTGAAGAGATCACTGTTAGGTTCGTCTATTGGATTTTGCTCTTCATAACTGATGTCAACTTGGATGGAAAGATCACCGTTAAGTTCGTCGTCCACTGGTACATTAGATTGCAGTTCCGCCAAAGGGCCCACATCCTGGTCTTCGTTCTCTCTTTCTTCGTTTTCCAAAACACTCTGGTTTCGTTCCGCAGTTTTGGTGGCATTGCTTTCTTCTGTTAACTTTCTTCGAAATAGGCGCATATTGTCGAAGTGAACGACTTTGGATCTCCGAGGGCGGTCACCCTCTTTGTACAGTTTATAATTCACTTCAGTAATACGCTGGAGCACCACATATCGGCCGACCCAGTATCGGTGGAATTTGGCAGCTTCTCCTGGCTTAACTTGTGGGTTGTAGAGTAACACCTGCTCGCCGGGATTTATAGGTTGCGTGCTTGACCCATCTATCATAGTTGTCTTTCTGCCTTCGCTGTGCGGTTTGTAAATGGTCGCGACAATCTTGAAAAGTTCTTTGCAGTGTGTCATGCAGATCTGCGACAAACTCTCCATACGATTGTTCCTCCTTCGCTTCCTCGCCCATCATGACGTCTAAAGGCAGTCTCATCTCCCGCCCAAACATCATGTGAAAGCGTGTATGCCCTGTTGATGCGTGTTCACTGCTGCGGTAGGCCATCAGGCAGGCATCCAGCTCGTCATCCCATCTTTCGACTGATTTCTCGACTTTGGTCTTTAAGAGGCTCTTCAGTGTTCTGTTGAAGTTCTCGACTTGGCCGTTGCACTGAGGGTGGTACGCCGTGGTGCGGGTCTTTGACATTCGTAGTAAACGACACATCTCCGTAAATAACTTCGATTCAAAGTTCCTCCCCTGGTCGGAGTGTATGCTGTCTGGCGTTCCATATTGACAGATCCAGTTATGGACGAAAACACGCGCACAGGTGGTTGCTCTTTGGTTGGGTAACGGATAAGCTTCGGCCCATTTTGTGAATGAGCATTGAACCGTCAGTATGAACTTATTACCTTTCTTTGTCTTCGGTAAGGGACCAATAATGTCCATGTGGACTCTTTGCATAGGGTGTGATGAATGCATTGGTTTAAGCGGTGCTCTGGATTTCTTGGTGGTTTACATCTCAGGTAGGTTGAACATGTGCTACAGTAATCCCTTACCTTGGTGGCGAGGCCTGGGGCCCAGAATCGATCTTTTAACTTCCTCAGTGTCTTGTTATAGCCAAGGTGATTTCCTGTCTCGCCATCATGAAGGATCCGTAGCACTGGCAGTACGAGATCCCTTGGGAGTATCGCTCGGTTTCGGGAGGGCTTTACTGAGTTAGGTCTTCATTTTATCTCGAGTATTCCATCTCGAAGCTCCAACAATTCATTTTGTGC
Organism: Paragorgia papillata; assembly: GCA_035771165.1. NCBI lineage: Eukaryota > Metazoa > Cnidaria > Anthozoa > Scleralcyonacea > Coralliidae > Paragorgia > Paragorgia papillata. Next base: position 100,579 of record JAWNZC010000343.1, on the reverse strand, counting down.
CCATATGGCTCTTGTCCTCGGACTGAGTGCTTGTAATTCGGCTCTGTCTGGCTTACCACCACCCTGGGAGAGATGCTGTATAACAGATTTGATGTCTGGGTCTTTCGCTTGGGCTAGTGCGATTTCATCTCTTGACCACGATGCTTGATCTGGTACCTCGGGTTGTTTCATCTCAGTGGTTATAAAAGCTACGGGCTCGGCTTGGGAGATAGTGGTTTTGCAGGAAGGGCAGTCTCCATGTGAGCGTTGGTGCTGTGGTTTACATGATAATGCATCAGCGTTACCATGATCTTTACCGAGCCTGTGCTCAATCACAAAATCATATTCTTGCAAACGTTCAATCCACCTTGCTACTTACCCTTGGGGATCGCGAAAGTTCAGTAACCACTTCAAGGCATGATGATCAGTTCTTATCAAAAACTGCCGACCTAGTAAGTAGTACCTGAAATGATCCACAAACTCGACCAAGGCGAGCATCTCCAATCTTGTAGCATAATAGTTCTTCTCGGGGTTATGTAGTGAACGGCTGCCATAGCTGATTACTTTCTCTGTGCCTCCTGGTTGTTCCTGAGACAAAACTGCCCCGATACCGAGTTCAGTGCTCGCGTCCGTGTCAAGGATGAACCTGCCAGCATCTGCTTCGAAATTCGGGTAGGTAAGTACAGGAGTGCTAACCAGGCGTTGTTTCAGTTCTGTAAAGGCTTTTTCCTGTTCGGGTAACCACTGAAAGTGGACATTCTTCTTTAACAAGCGGTACAGGGGTTCTGCAATCACTGTAAAGCCTTCCACAAATCTTCTGTAATACGATGCTAAACCCAAAAAGCTCCTTAGCTCGGTCTTAGATGTAGGGGTAGGCCACTCTTCCACTGCTGTTGTTTTACCTGGATCAGTCTCTATTCCGTTTTCCGAAAGAACATGTCCCAGGAACTCAACCTTCTTTCGTAGAAACTGGCACTTACGGGGCTTAAGTTTCACATTTGCAGCTCTGATTCTTTCAAATATGGTGCGCAGGCGTTGCAGGTGTTCCTCAAATGTTCTTGACCAAACCACAATATCATCTAAGTACACCAAGCAATACTTCCATGTAAGGCCTTTTAATGCCATATTCATGAGTCGCTGAAAAGTTTCAGGAGCATTTGTCAATCCAAAGGACATGACTCGCCACTCGAACTGACCCTTGTGTGTGACAAATGCGGTTTTGCACCTGTCCTTTCCAGCAACTTTAACCTGCCAGTAACCTGATGCCAAATCCAAGCAAGAGAACCATCTTGCACCATTAAGTGCCTCAAGAGTGTCGTCCGCTCGTGGAAGAGGTTGGGCGTCTTTGACTGTTCACTGGTTAAGCTTTCGATAGTCAATGCACAAGCGATAGGTACCGTCCTTTTTCCGAGGTAGTACAATTGGGCTACTTCATGGACTTTGTGATGGGACAATTCTCTTGTGGGTCAATAATTCATCCAGCTGCTCTTCCACTACCTGCCGTTGATATGGGGGTAAGCGTCTTGGTGGTTGTTTAATTGGTTTGGCATCACCTGTGTCGATCTTGTGCTCCATTAGATTGCTTTGGCCAAGGTCTGAGTCATTTTTCGCAAATGTATCTTCATATTCATGGATTAATGACAGAAATTGAGCGTCTTCATCTCTGGTTATATTCAGGTCATCTAGCTTCAATTCTGAACGCCAGTTGAATGCATTTGCCTGATGCCCATTCTTGGCAGGTATTTTAGGTGAATTAGGGGAGCTTCTGTTGCTCACATTGATGTTGGAACACTGTTCATTGGTTGTTGTCTTTCTTTCTTCTACTTCATCCTCATCACTAAAATAGCTAGTTGCTCCATTCAGAAAATCCAATGGGTGGAATTTGCCAACCACTTGTTGCTCACAAAGTTGTAAGGGCTGATCTGTAAAATTTGCAAGCCTTATTGCCGTTTTCCCCTGTCTAGGAACAGTCAATGATCGAGCTAGTTGTATTGTTGTAGGCTTACTGCCAGCCAGTTGTTCAATAATACCTGGTGATCCATTATTTCGTTCATATCCTCTTTCAATCTTCGCAGGTAATACCATTTCTGTTCCAGGTTCAATTGTTGCTGCAGTATCAACAAAGACTCGACAGACACAAGGATTTCGCTTTTGGTACCGAATAGGAATTTCATTTCCTTGAATCACAAATGTTCCCAGGTCATAAAGGATTCTGCAGCCATACTCTTGGAAGAAATCTGATCCTAGTAAGCAATCATGATCAAGGTCACGAACGATGATCATTGGCACATGAAAGTCACCATGATGACCAAGACGTAGTCTTACTAGCACTTTTCCCAAGACAGAAAGTTGAGATCCACTCGCAGTTGTTAGGATTCCTTCCACTGGTTGCAAGTTGCTCGGAAGATAACAACCACTTTTCTTCCAGGTTTCTTCTCGCAAGACACTAACCGTAGCACCAGTGTCTAGCAATACTGGTGTCTGTTGGTGATTCACAATCCCTGTAACATACACTCCAGATTCACTCAAACTGGAAATGTAAAACTTGCTTGATGAATTATTTTCTCGTTGTTGATGGTTCGTTGAATTATCGGAGAACTGTTTATTGGGACTTAACGACGTGTCGGGGGCTGCCCGTCGCAAGACGACCCCCGTCTTTCGTTTCCCGAACTTTGGTACTTATTCTTGCCCTTGTTTTGACAATTACGTGCTATATGACCACTTTCGCCACACGAGTAGCAAGAGATAGGTCGACGATCTCCTGTCGCAGATGGCTTCCTTTCAAGTGACTGAATTCGTTCATTCATTTGAAGGATAAGGCTCTTGAGTTCCTTAAGCTCCTTTGCGCTTTCGTCGTCCTTTTTATCTGAAATGGCGAAGCACTGAGGTTTGGCTTTGCTATCTTGCTTCGGTTTGCAACTCTCCGATGCTTTTCTTGCGCTCTCGATTTGGCGTACCATGCGCACAGCCTTCGATAACGTCGCGGGTTTGCCTTACAAAAAGCTTTTCCCGAGTACTTTCCCCAACTGCAACACCTTGTAAGAACTGATCACGCGCCAATTCTTCTTGAAAGGAGTGGTCCACGTCTGGATAAGCATTTTCAGCGAGACCCATAAGAATATCTGCGTAATTTTCAAACTCCTCGCTTGACTTTTGATTTCTCGAGCGTAGTCCTAGTTTATAATCACCCCGTGTCTTCCCAGCATCAAATCGTTCGATCAGTTTTGCTGTAAACTCGTCGAAACTTAACGATTCTTGTAAACGAAGTAATTCAACAGCTCTGAAGGCCGTTTGGTCGAGGAGATTGATGAGTTGTCCTCGTTGTTGGACTGATGGCATTTCGGAAAGTTCGGCGTACGTCTTAAATTGTGATAGCCATGTTTTGAACTTCTGACCAACAGTGAATGACTTCGGTGGTTTTATAGAACGACGATATTCCGGCTGACTGGCTTTGGCGCTCTGTAGTACTGAAGTCGTCATAGCACTCACTAATTTGTCGATTGCTGATAATGCCGTCGCATCACTTTGCTGTGGCTCCTCTGCTTGTTCGGTGTCGCTCATCGTCGATCTACCGCTTGTAGTGAAGTAGTTCTAATCCCAAGTCGCTGCTCACCAATGTAATAATTCGCTCTGACGACCAACGCGCTTTTAAAGACTTTATTTAAGATCACATAAAATGGTAGCGTGTCGAACAACAACCGCGACATAACACACACATTCTACTCAATAATGTCGGATCATATGTCAAATGCACGCTCGTGTTCTTCCGGTGACGTCACCTGTTTACCTATTTATTACACTAGTAATGGATCTGGTACGCATTGGGTAGCAATTTATCTTACCACAGATGGAAAAGGGGAGTTCATGGATTCGTACAGACAAGGACCGAGCTTTTATAGCAAAACCTTTGAAACGTTTTTACGAGATCATAGCAGTACTTTTACTTGGAATGAACAGACTTTACAGTCATTAGGGTCTCGCGTGTGTGGACAATATTGTTTATTTTATGCTTTACATCGATGTAGAAATATACCCATGTCAACAGTTGTTGGCATGTTTACTGATAATAAAGAATGGAATCTTCGTTTCTGTTTTGTTCTTTTCAATGTTGCTGGGGCTACTGTGACACCAGGGGAGTGTTGTCTGAAATATCTTTAGTTTTATATTCTCGTACCATACTTAAACGATTTTCATTTCTGACAATGCCTTCGAGAACATTCATGTTTCCTAATGCTTTTGCGAAAAGCTGCCATCCAGCAGGGTTGAAATTCTTTCGTTGGCGTAGAGAATCGTTGACCAAGTCGATAACATTTGTACCTGGAATAGGTCGTCCTTTAAACACCATCTGTCCTTGGTCAGTTCACCCAATGAGGTCTTTATTTGCTTTAAGTTTCTTAACCAACTGTCGAGCTCTTGATTTCATTGTTACAGGTACACTTTATAAAATGTCAGTTTCTATCTCTCCAGGCAACTCGGAGGGTGCTGTTTCAGCAGTCTCTTCTGTATTCTCTGATTCTTCAGGTTTGTCCTCGTCAGCTATGGGATCGTACATTTTCACTTTCTCGTCTTGTGTTATATCTTGACGTTTAAGAAGATTTTGCATTTCTGAATCTAGTTCATTCACCTGCGCTGTTAAAGGAGTGACCAAGGGTTTCTTTCGATCTGTCATATGTTCTGGAACTAGCACCAATCTCCTGACGTGTTCCATTATTTGGTTAAAAAACTTGCCAGTTGTTCAAGTACAGGAACTAAGAGAAACGATAGAAAACCTTCACCTTCTTGTAGAATAACTTTCTTTCTTTTTGTTACTGGATTACGTTTGTCAGCAACAAACTTGATATGATCGTTATAAGGGGCTAGTTTCCTTGCTGTTTTCGGAGTAACCTTAATTGCTTGACACCACACGTTCAAAAGACACTGCCTAATGGCTTCTAATATATCGTCGTCGGCAGCTTTTATAATTGCGTTTCGCAGTTGAGGATTACACTTTGACAATACTTTTAAAACATCGCAGTTCCTTCTTATACAAGCAGACATGGTCAAATGATCGCATTGTCACTAAACAGCCCCTTTTATACTCTGGGCTGGTACACGTAGTGGATGTCAGTCGGAAAGATCCTGGATCTTACTCGGATTTCATCGGGACATGTCGGAGTGAGATTGATATGCTGAGATAGGCTTGCTGGAAAAATTTTGTGTTGCTGGGATACAACTGTTTGGCCAGATGACTCACTTGACTCGCGTCACGAACATTTTTGGTTAACACGAGATAACTGGCGTTAAGGGAAATGGTACGGTGATCCTTGCTTTGATGAAATAAGTTTTGCACGATATAAATTACACTGAGATTCCCATGGTGGGATTTCTTAGTAAATAGTTTCGCAATAATCGTATCTTTCTCTCCCATCATGTCATCAATGATAAATTACTGCATCGCTCTCTGGCAGCTAGCTCGGTTTTGAATTCATCCATAAATTTATCTACATCCCAGTTTGCCTTTTCCAACTTTCTACTGATAACCAATTGCATTTCTTGAGGTAATTTACTGACAATAACAGGGATCAACAAGCTGCCATAGGATTTTGATGAGATGCTCAAATTCTGAAGGGTTCTAACGTGGGTTTCAATTTTATCAAACAAACTACGAATCTTCTGCAGATCACTGATATCTTCTACAGCTTTTAATTTCAACAAGGCATCCATGTGACTTGAGACAATGATTTGAGGGTTGGCAAATCTGTCTTCCAGCAATTTAATTGTATGTTCATAGTTTTCTTTTGTCAGAGAAAACCCTTCAATCGCAGATGCTGCTGGACCTTCTAGCACGCTTCTTAAATAGTTGAATTTGTCGACCTTAGATACATCAACATTTTCGTGAACTGCTGCTGAAAAACTGTCCCAAAAGGAATGCCATTGAATTGGATCACCCGAAAAATGTTTCAAAAGCAGTTTTGGTAATCTCGCTTTGGCTTTTGGCGCTGAAACAGATGCTGCTTCACTCAAATCACTGCCATTATTATTATTTCCTGAACTGTTAAGCATTGTGTTCGTATTACTTAACACTAGATCAATTTTAACGAGTGCTCTACTGATCAACTCACCAATTTCGCTGCTATCGAATATCTCGTTGTTGATTTCTTCGTCCTTTTCTAACAGCTCGATTATTGCTTCGTCCTGCTTCTGTAAAACATCCTTCTTGTCAGTTAAGGTCATCTTTAAACTCTGTAGTTTCTCCTTTCCTAGTAGCGACCCATCGTAGTGCTCACAAGCGTCGTTTACTCCTTGAATCGTTTTTGTCACGAAGGCACGATGACCTCTTCATACTCTCTTGATTTTGTCTAAAGACATCTTGAACTCACGAAATTTGAACCAACTATCCCGCTCGAAGGACCATGTTGTAATAAGGATCTACACTCGGTAATTGTATTTTATTTAGGTTCTTTACTCTATTATACTCGACCATGTGGTCTACACTCTACTCAAAAACTCACTCTTCTCTTTGACAACCTTCTTTTCCCCCCCACGGGGCGGAAGTCACGTGGTTCGTGTAGTAAGGTAAAAGTACTTGCGTGTTCATCACGCGATGTCCACGTGCGATACTATATTACAGAGACCAAGAGCCCGAACGGATGTGTTAACTGTATGGAATACATGACGTAAATGAATACAGCTTACCAGGTACACTTCTATTTAACCCGAACGAATTCACGCAACTGAGTTAAAAGGGCGTCTAAATCTTTGGAAACTTTGGCTCGAATCAGAAAAGATTGTCTATCTCTTGAGGACAATTGGTGAACATCGGACAGATGGTTTGACAATTTAAGTAACCCCTTTTTGCCACAGATGGGGCAGTCCTTACGCTTTCGAGGCACGACGTCAACTGACTGCCATTGATTACTGCGATCACTTTTAATAATATTTCTATCCCTGTCACTCCCTCGCCTTATCCCCTCTTATTCCCACAGTTAAAAAAGTCCCTCTAGGGACATTTTTTGTCCCTGTCGATCACTCGCATTATCCCCTCCTATCCTACAGTTAAAAAAGTCCATCTAGGGACACTTTTTGTCCCTGTCGATCCCTCGCCTTATCCCCTCCTATCCCCCAGTTAAAAAGTCCTTCTAGGGACACTTTTTGTCCCTGTTAATCCCCCGCCTAACCCTACTATCCTTCACCCCATAACGAGACAAATGAATAGTGTTAATAAAAATATATAATTTTCCTATTTACAAGCACACACAAAAGTTAACATTATTTACAGGCACACACAAAGTTCAAATCTAATTTTCAAAATCCAAAAGGTAAAGTATCAAAAAATATTTACAAACACACAAAGTTAAAATCCATATGGTAAAGTATCGAAATTATTTACAATGACACGCTTATTATATACAATTCTGTAATCTTTCGTTTCGCTCCTAATTATCACATTCTTCTCTTTTCTATCTCGCACGATTTTAAATGGTATATTTACGTTTACCGGATCTACTACATCACACATAATACCCAGATATACCATATCACACATAACATTGTGGTTAATTTTTTGCTGTGTCCTAAAATTTCCTTAAATTCCCCTAACTTTGCACACAGTTTTACCTGTGTTCAATTGATAACTATAATTTTTAGGGCCACCAGACACAAAGGTTACGATATGGTTACCGTCTAACTCATCGGTCAGTTCTCCCAAGTACGAACCGGTGGGTGGTTTCCATTCTCCTTCCTTGGACACGTAGATGATTGAGTCTGTGTCAAAGTATAGCACGCGACGGTTGAGTTGCTCGAGGACCCCATAGAGCTTCAGGCGGGCATGAGCGGTGGTAAACGCTGCAATGACGACGTTGGTCTTCTCGCTGGTCATGACGAAATCGTCTGTGAATTCGTAGTGTACCTCAATCAGTTCATCGTTGATGAAGTTCGCATCGGTCACGTTGACTTTGTCGCTCGACAACAAGTCAAAGTATTCAGCCGGATCCGAGATCAGCTTCACCTGGGTCATGTTGGGACGCTGTGCAAATTTACCTATAGTAATATAAAAAGTAAAAAGCAAAACATTAGCCTCTGTGTAAACAATCTCATTACGTCTCCCCCGACCCTCCACTCACCCCTCCATTCACATTTAATCCATTATATTTTATTTTACTCACCCCAAAAGGAATTCAACATTAGTTTGGCCAGCGCCCTCAGACCAGGATTCTTGGTAATGTGATTCGGATCCAACCGAATACCTTCGCTGGCAGCGTAATCAGCGATGTATTGGGCCTTCTTCTCGTCGGTGTTGCAATCTGCCGGAAAACCACTGGCCTCTTGTTTGATTTTAAGGAAGGTGTCCACGTAGTCTTTGAAGAGATCATTGGTGCGCTCGGGGAAATGCCAAACATCCTCAATTCTTAGCATCTGATATCCCATCTCCAACGCTTTCTGCAGCTCGAGAGTGACCCAGGTACCGTGTAGAGCTCTGTCGACGTCGAGGTGGTCACAGGGTTCTTGTTGGAGATTGTCAGCACAGCAACGACACAACGGAAACATCAATTTACCTTGGGCGCGGTACGGGAGGACAGGATGGAAGAGGCCACGAGGAGGAAGAACAGTACACATGACCATGCCAAAGTACTCGTCGAGGGGTTGAAAATTCTCTGTGATGATTGCGGGGTGACCAAGCGGATATTCACCACGGGTACAAGCTGCTGAAATCCACGTAGTGGACTTTCTCGTCGGCCTGGGCTTCATGTGGTCGTAGGGGCTCGGAGACTTCAAAACGGTCAAAGAAGGTCTTCATGTCAGGGTCGGTTTCGAGTTGTCGGCCAATGTCACAGGTCCATATTTCGACGACGCTGTACCCATTGTCCTTTAAGAACTGTGTTTTCTCCAGGGTTCGTTGTCGAAGGTCGTGCATCGTTAGCTGATTGACAGGATTCACCGTGTCTCGCGTAGCACCGTTCACAGCCGTGCCACAGACAACCATGGATCTCCCACACGGTGTTCGTTTCGGCGTTGTATCCGTCGACGAGATACTTTCCGATACGCTGCTCTCCGTGGTTACGGGCGTGGCGAATAGCGATGTCGTCTCGAAGGGCAATCCAGGTCAACATCTTGAGCGCAATGATGGACTGTTTATGTTCTGGTCTGTATCCTTGAGGTGGGATGACGGCGATGGAGTTCTTACGCAGGAACGTCTTGCGCAAAACAAGATTACACGCTGAAGCGATGGTGAGACAAGAGGCGAAGGGGTCTACATCGGTTACTTCACGAAACAGTTCACGGAACTCAAGGCAACAGCGGCGCAAAATGTCAACATCTGACTGGCAGTAACGCAGGATTTCGGCTTGGAAGTCGAAGACGTAGTCATGTTCGACGAGGTCGTTGTACCAGGCGAAGAACTTTTTTCGATCACCAGGTTTCATCCCATCTGGATCATAGAACTTAGCATCTGGAAGTGGTCCAACGTAGCTCTGGTTTTCAGCACGGTTAAAAAATGGGGAAAGTAACCTTTCTGTAGCTCGGTGAGACCAAAAGTCTTGGGGAAATCAGCAAGACGCATAGGGATGAAACACAAGAAGTCGATGAACTTAATCTTCATCTCTGGCACGAAGAGAGAAAGGATCTTTGCACCTCGGGTGATCACCTCGGGGTTATACCGTTCTTGTAGAGGTACTGTAAAATAAAATATCCATCGTACGCTTGAAAATTATGGGCGATGAAAGTCGTATTGGCGTTTTCGATCTGGAAGAGCCACTCGCAGAACTCGTCCTTGGTATTGGGCCCAGAAAATACCAGGGGCGGATCCAGGAAAAAATCTGACCAGTGCTAGTAAGGTGTGGTCCACCTTTTTAGGGGGGTACGGGGGCATGCCCCCCCGGAAAATTTTGAAAATTAGGACCTCTAAAAACGCATTTCCCGCATTTTGAGAGTGATTTGAAGTTACTCCAGAAGGATTCTTTTTTCAATTTTAAAGACAACATTTCAACTTTCCAGGGTCTCTGGGTAGCCTTAGAAAAATTATGACCCAAAAATATTAGCCCTAAATCAACAACGGATTCACAGTAAGTGAGTAATGATCAGCTGGTAACTGCAAAGTACTGTATATATTTTTGGAAATTTTATATATAACATACTATCTTGTATGGAAGCAATACTATAAATTATCATTATATGACTAAATCAATAACTACTAAATTACCCCCTTTTATTTGTAAAGAGAACCAGATCGTGAAGGGCACTATATCATAGTTGATCAGCAAAGTTAGTGTATAGTAGTTTGAACACCACACCACAAACTGAAATTAATATAATACTTGTGTTGGATAAGCAGCACATCAAGAAATTTGGCAGTTAAACATATGGGTGTTAGAAGATAAAACTTAACACAACATAATTACACTATAAAAAGCTTTAATATTATTTATTCAAAATTAATTTATGTTTGCAACTGTAATTCTGTGAAACTAACTTAACTGAAGGCAGTTAATTTTGTATTCAATAAATTAGGACTCACCAGAGCAATAAATTATTGTATGATTCATTAATAACAATTATCCAATAATTAAAAATATAAATTGCTCGACTGATGTTGCAATGAAAGCCTGCAGAATGGCTTCAAACAAAAAAAAATCACAGAAAATTTCTTCACTAACAAGCTTGATGATTACTCTGGTTTGTACTGTACCGTATATAAAAATATGTGAAGACCTGTGCTTTTGGTTGCAGCACTGCAAATAACACAATATTAAGTACATGTACATTTCCTTGGTGATCATATACATGTACATGTACAGTATACATAATTTTTCTCAGCCGCTTTACTCAGCCAAGAATTGCTTAATCCTTTATTTACCAACAGAACTTTCAAATTTTTAATTACAGTGATTTTAGATGGCTAACACCAGATAATATTTCTATTAGCAAAAGAAAACCCCTGGTAAACAAAGGGTTCAATATTATTCCACATTAATACCATACAGCATTTTATTAACATATTGAAAATTTCAAAATCAGGACACACTTTGTATAAGTAGTTAATACTAATAATTAACCAAATGAGCCCGAGTTGTCTGTGAGCTCGAGTTAATGACTATCGCTCATAAACAATGAGGGCAAGTTGTCTAATTGTTGGCAACTAACTACCGTACTCTGGTTTATGCAGGAATAATGGACACAGTATTACCTCGACAAATTTGCAAGTTTCTGCCATTGTTTTTCATTTGTGAATAATTGACTCTTGCTACTAGTGGTCTATTATCAATAGACAGTGAGTAGCTCAGCCAATCAGAAAGCAGAATTTGTGCTAGCTGGAGTAGCTGGTTTATACTAAAAATACATACAGTATACATTATCTCTGCAGGCTCTGCTTTATAGATAAAAAATAGAAGTACTAGCCAGACTGAAATATATAAAGCTAGGTTAATAGTATTAAACAAATCAACCACTCTGTTCTCGTAAATCACCAAGATTTACACTTACTTTAAACCGAGACATATTTAATTTAAATATCAGACAGACATTGATACTATCTATACTCATACACTCATTTACATTAACTGTGTTCTGTAGTTGAAATAAGTAAACATGCCCTGGCTGATTAGCATTATTACATATTATTCATAAGCATTTAATACGCTAACCTTACTGCAGACTCGTAGTGGTTTTGGTAGTGCGATTCCTGGCTGTGGGTAAACTGCCGTCGCGCGATCGCGACGCGAACTTTAATACACAAAGAAACATTTAGATCCTATTTTATCGCAGATAAATAACTCCCATCAAATACATCAAACAATCATTGTAATTAAGCGTTGTTCGAAGCCATTACGAACTGAAAATATTAAACAGTAGAACACCGACACTGAACGAGTGATAGTCTCATAGTCGGTGAGTACGCTGCTACTTAGCATCACTGGAGACCCGAAAAATATAGCTACGTGATTGGCTTATTTCTCTACCGTTGCTCACCGTTGCTCAGCATACTGAATCTGATCATTTGATTGGTCAGCATCCCTTTGCTGTTGCTCAGAAAAGGCTAAATTTAGCATCAACCGTTGCTCCCGCCATTTGCACAGTGATGCTAACTAAGTCAGTACCCAAAGATGAGGGCCGCTACACAGGCTTAATTAGGTAGGCTCGGGTGTTCTCGGGTTTCGGATTTAATATGGGCGCGCGAAAATAGACATCCAACTCACGGCATTTCTCGCGCAAATAATCGCGCAGCGCCCCTTAAGTGATTGAACAATACGAATTTTATTAACGTGGTCAGGCACTAAAAATTATAATATTTGACTGAATATGTTAATTTTAAAGATGTTGGTGCGCAAAAATACTCGCCAAAAGACTGAATAAATTAATCTGGAAATTCTGACCGTTGCTTGAGCAACGATAGCAACCCTCTGGATCCGCCTCTGAATACCATCTCATCGCCGCTTTCGTTTTGGACCACGCAGAGGTTTGGCACATGTTGGCCGTTATGTTGCGTACACTCAAAATCAAAAAACATTAGGCTTTGTTCTCTTTCCGTACTGTCGTTGACGTCGTTATCCACAGCTACATCGTCATGAAACGACGCGACGCCGTAATCTTGACAACTAGCATATATTAATTAGGTTTTCTTTGTCTAAGTTGTGACCTTACCCGATCTCGCCCAGACTCGTTCTTTTGTTTAAAATCCTAATGAGTTTTTAATGATACTCCCACACATGGTCTATGCAAATATCAGTCTGAGAAGCAGTGAACCAAGCCACCGGGATATAGTTTTTATTTCGATTATATTTTGTCAAGTCTATACGTCTCAAATCGTTTATCGTTTATCGTTCTCACGGCCTCTCTGATCGTTTCTTCGTCACAGGAGTCACTTACTTTAAGAACTAAAGCTAAATAGGCAATAATACGCCCAAAATTGGTCGCCTGCATCTCCCTGTGAATATTCACCAAGCTATCTCCACAGATTCGACCGTTTACACAATCGTACAACCCCTGTTGTTCGGTAAGTAAGGATTCTAAGTGAAAAGACAGGGTGTTTTTATCGATACCAATGTTATTTTTCCTTAGTTCGTCGTAAATAATATCCATTTTGTCAAACGTTTACCGTACGCACCGTTGGGGTAAAGTGTATAAATGAAAGTTGGTTACTTATAAAAGTCGAGCGTCTTTTGATAATACGTAACTTCGGGAATCAGTCGGGTTTGGGGAGAAGCATAAATAATAAGTCATTATGACGTAGTGATACCCAGGGGGTTTGAGTAACAGCTAGGGTTAGGCGCTAATGACGTAACGCGCCGCTATATAAAATGTATACTAATCAGATTAGGGTTAGGAGGTCCCAAAGGAGCCTGAGAATGAATAAATAAAAATTGAATAATTAATGAGGCGGCATCCCTTTGGCCGCCATATGGGGGTCTATTACTACTGATATCCTTAGCATAAATGAAACTAGATTAGATCACAACATTGGTGATAGTCTAATTAATATAAAAGGATATGACGTTTTAAGAAAAGATAGAAATCGGATGGGAGGTGGTGTTGCCATTTATTACAGAGATGTTATTAATGTTGTGGATAGAGGTGACCTTGTCCCCAATGTATTAGAAGCTTTGTGTATTGAAGTTCTTAAACCAAAGAGTAAACCAATACTTGTTGCTAATTTTTATCGCCCACCAAACTCAAATCATGAAATTATGGAAGCATTTGAAAACTTTATTCGGAATCTGGACAGTGAAGGGAAAGAGATAGTGATATTGGGAGATAATCTTCTTTCAGAGTCAAAACCAGCTCATACTGCAAATCTATTAAGTATATTAAATCTCTTTCAATTACATCAGTTGATCACTGAACTAACTCGTGTAACTGACGTCAAAATCATTAATAGATTTAGTTATAACAAATAAGCCTGAAAATTCAACATGTTCAGGCGTAATTCATCTAGGGATAAGTGACCACAGTTTGGTCTATAGTTGTCGCAAACTTGCAGTATCCAAAAGCAAACCTAAAATCGTTGAAACACGTTCTTTTAAAAATTATAAAGCCGATAAGTTTAGAGAAGACCTAATTTACAATTTTGATAGATTTGACTTGCATGAGACAGACCCTAATAAGTTATGGGAAGCTTGGAAAAACATCTTCAATATGGTTACTGAAAAACATGTACCATCTAGATTGCGTAAAGTCAGAAGCAAATATGCACCATGGTTAACCAATGATATTAAAAAGGCCATGTATCACCGGGATTATTTAAAAAGAATGATGGTAAAACATGGCTCCTCGTGTTATCACGAGGCATATAAAAAACAAAAAAATATAGTTAATAGAAAAATCAAGAATGCCAAGTCATTATATTATGAGAGCAATATAGAAAATCAAAAAGAAAATCCTAGAGAAATGTGGAAATATACAAACCAATTAACAGGTAAATGTTCAAAAACAACAGATGTTTCTAACCTAGATTTTGATGACAAAAAGATTACTGAGGGAAAAGAAATTGCAAATTCCTTCAATCAATATTTTGCAGGGATTGGCGAGAAACTTTCAAGTGAAATACCACCATCAAACAAGAATTATGCAGACTATTTAAAACCTACAGAAAGCAGATTTGAATTTAACCTTATATCGGAAGATGAAGTTTTAACAGCATTATCTAATTTGAAAAATAACAAAAGTTCGGGATTAGATAGAATATCTCCTAAACTTCTTAAGGATTCTCGTCAGGTTACTCTGATATTTAACCAATCTTTAATACAAACAATTTTCCCTGATGACTGGGCACAAAAGTATTTGAAAAAATGATTTACAAACAAATTATTGACTATTTAAATAATAACAATCTAATAAGTAAATTTCAAGCTGGCTTTAGAAAAGCTATTCTACATTAACATCTTTATTGGGCGTTACAAATGAATGGCTACTTAATATAGATCGAGGTCTTATAAATGGCGTCTTATTTCTAGATTTAAAAAAGGCCTTCGATACAGTAAATCATGAGATACTTCTTGGAAAACTAAAACTATATGGTTTCCAAGGGGCATCTCTAAAATGGTTTAATTCATATTTTAATATAATTGCAAAATTAAGCAAAGTATATCGTCCATCAGAAGTATCCGATGCGGGGTTCCACAAGGATCAAATTTGGGACCGCTTCTCTTCTTAATTTACATTAATGACCTTCCTAATTGTCTTGATGATTCCATGCCTAGCATGTTTGCTGATGATACAAATGTATCAGTCAATGGAAAAACAATCGATATAACTCAAGAAAAATTAAATTCTGAATTATGCAAAATAGAAAATTGGCTAGTAGCAAATAAATTAACTCTAAACAATGACAAAACAGAATATATAATTATTGCATCAAAGCATAACATATCGATTATCGAAACTGACCCGATCATTAAAATTGGAAATAATTTTGTCAAACGTGTAACTAAAACAAAAAGTCTTGGAATCATCATTGATGAAAAACTAGATTGGAAAGAACAAGTAGATAACATCAGTAAGAAAGCATCTAGAGCAATCGGTGTTCTAAGATTATGCAAACCTTATGTTTCTAAAGATACTTTGGAAACAATGTATAAAGCATTAATTAGTCCTACCACATTTCGACTATTGTTCCCTGGTCTGGGGAAATTGCTCAGCAACTCTAAAATATTCACTGCAAAAACTTCAAAATAGAGCAGGAAGAATAATAACAGGAGATACCTATGATGTGCTATGATGTGCGTTCTTTAAAATTAGGCTGGGTAGAACTAGAAAAACAAAGAAATGCTAAAATGCAAAATTATATCCAAGATGTGATGAGAGGAAATTGTCCAACTATAATTTATGAACTTTTTAAAACATGCAACAATGTTAATTATAATTTAAGAAGCAATAATAAATTAGATGTTATCTAAACCAAATTACTAATTCCATGAAGCGAAGCTTTAGTTATTTAGGGGCTAAGGTTTGGAATCAATATTCAGTTAATTAAATTGACAAATTG
This sequence comes from Paragorgia papillata, assembly GCA_035771165.1. Classification (NCBI taxonomy): domain Eukaryota; kingdom Metazoa; phylum Cnidaria; class Anthozoa; order Scleralcyonacea; family Coralliidae; genus Paragorgia; species Paragorgia papillata. Next base: position 84,645 of record JAWNZC010000343.1, on the reverse strand, counting down.
TTTACCTTTTTAATAATATTACAAAACAAATTCAAAAAAATGTATATATATATATGCCGTATGTGTAAAATAGGTGTTTTTTTTGTTTTTATACAAAGTTTTAGCTTGTAAATATTTAAAGATAGCACGGCCCTTTTAAAAACAACGTAAGTTGAAAGGCTTACCGTGCATAAATAAATTTAAATCAATCAATAAATCAATATATATATATATATAATAATATATATCATAGGCGGCGGAACTGGGGGGGGGGGGGGGGGCTGGGGGGCTAAAGCCCCCCCCAACTTTGTAAAAGCGGAAAAAGGGGTCAGTTTCACGCTGAAGATCGCCCAGCGTGAAACTGACAGTAGCGACCATCAACATTTGAGGTAAGCCCACTTATAGTATATTCGCTCTATCTTTACGGTATTGAGCACTTTTCGACATTTCGCGAACAACACTTTGTTTGTTTGAATATATATATATATATATATCATATATATATATCATATATATATCATATATATATATATATATATATATATATATATATATAATATATTTCTAGACAGACGCTCTACCGACTGAGCTACTGGTTCTCACTACCGTCTGAGTCCCAGTAGCTCAGTCGGTAGAGCGTCTGGCTAGAAATCAGAAGGTCGCGGGTTCGAATCCCGTCAGGGATACTGAGACATTTTTCTGAGTATAAAGTTTGAGAACAAATTTTACTCACATTACACCAAGCTACAATTTCAACTAACATTAGAACAAGACAACCGACGTGTTTGTGACTTCGAGTATGAAGTTCCCATGTCATGAAACGAACCAGATCGCGATTTATCCTTCTCACTACCGTCTGAGTCCCAGTACCTCAGTCGGTAGAGCGTCTGTCTAGAAATCAGAAGGTCGCGGGTTCGAATCCCATCAGGCATACTCAGACATTTTTCTGAGTATAAAGCTTGAGAACAAATTTTACTCACATTACACCACGCTACAATTTCAACTAACATTACAACAAGACAACCGACGTGTTTGTGACTTGGAGTATGAAGTTCGCATGTCATGAAACGAACCAGATCGCGATTTATCCTTCTCACTACCGTCTGAGCATAGGCGTACGAGGCGGGGGGGCAGCTGTCCCCCCCCAGACGAATGGAAATGTTGCTAAGTCGGGCAAATTTTCAAGCTAAGTCGGGCAAAAATATAGGAAAAATTTTTTTAAATAGGATGAAAATAAGGAAAAGTAATCAAAACAATTTAATATCTGTGTATTGTAGGAGATAAAGTATATTGAACAACAGGCACTTAGTGTTTTTTTTATATCAAAAGTCGGGCAATTTCCGTTTCAGTCGGGCAAAATGTTCTCCGCCCCCCGCTATAAATTTGTGCCCGTACGCCTATGCGTCTGAGTCCCAGTAGCTCAGTCGGTAGAGCGTCTGTCTAGAAATCAGAAGGTCGCGGGTTCGAATCCCGTCAGGGATACTCGACATTTTTCTGAGTATAAAGCTTGAGAACAAATTTTACTCACATTACACCAAGCTACAATTTCAACTAACATATATATATATATATATGTTAGTTGAAATTGTAGCTTGGTATAATGTGAGTAAAATTTGTTCTCAAGCTTTATACTCAGAAAAATGTCGAGTGTCGCTCACGGGATATATCAGGGATGGATTAAAGAAGGTTTTTCCAGAAAAAAAATCTTCTTTATTCTTTAATTCAATTAAAGACAATTAAAGACGATTTTTGAGAAAACCTTCAAAATTTCAACAAACTTTTATAACTTCATTAATACGGTAATATCAGAATGTCCCCAAATGTAATAAATGTATTAGAATGTCCCCAAATGTCCCCATTTCCCTCAAATGTTTCAGAGTTTTACTGTTTAGTCACTCTCTAGAGTCTAGTGAGTCTAGTTAGATCTCTAATCCTCTACAATAATATCCTCGTCACTGTCACAATCATAGTCCTTGAGCAGCACATCTGACATCTGAAGAGTGTTTGTCTTGATGTAGACCAATTTCTTCACTTTCTCGGGACCAAGGCGATTTCTTAGTTTTGAATGAATAAATCCAAAGGTGGAAAAATTCCGCTCTGAGGCGGCACTCGATGCTGCCATGGAAAAGACACGCAATGCCAGATTCTGCAATAATGGCCAGTCTGTGCCGTCTGCTATCCACCATTGGAGTACTGTCTTGGACTTGCCGATCATTTTAAGAGGAATGTGTTCTGTTGTCTTTCGCTGAGCACTTCAACCCGAAAGGCAGTATATTCTTGTGCCAACTGCTCCATCCGTGCTTCACTTGTGGTGCCATCTTTTTGGGGAAATTTGTAGACAAAATCTTCAATCTCCTTTCGTAGGGTGCGCAACATCCCATCACCCAGGTATCGCGGATCTAAGAGATAGGTCACACCATGCGCATCTCCATACATAAAATTGAATCGTTTACGCACCAGCTCGACCAGGTAAGCCTTCTTGTCTGCGTCAACATTCGTCAGGTTGCGCATTTTCTCCTCCAGCTCAACAAACGCCTTGTACACATCTGAGCATGGCACCGCATCGCTTTGGAAGATCTTTATGTGCATGTCGATTGGTGCCAGAATCGTGGTGCATTCGTCAAGCTTGGTGACAAAATCAGGCTCTGTGATGACTGCTTTAATTGCCACACGTTTCTCCTTTTGTTTGGCATTTCCCTTGGTAACGAAATCTCGCTCAGATACCAAACCATTCAAGATGTTATCAGCAGCTCGCAATGATTTAAAACAGCCATTCAATGTGCCCCAACGTGTTGGTGCAGGCTGTACCAGACCACTCAACTTGGCTGCTGCCAATGCCTTCTTCAGCTTTGCCTTAGGGACATGGTGGTTGTGGAAAAAGGCAACAACATCCTTGCAGTTGATAGCAAACTGGAGCAGGTCTTCAAATGGGTAACCAGCTGGATATTCAGCAGGACCACCACCTGGGACATCCTTCTTTTTGGCGGCAAAGATATCTTTTACTAGAAGATGGAGACCATGGGACACACACCCATGGAAAAAATGTGTGGGGTATTTCTTCTCCAATTCACTCCATGCCTTCTTGTTGGTTGTTGTGTTATCGGTAACTGCCCCAACCACATTGTCACCGAGACTATCTATGACACGACTTAGGTCTGTGGAAAGCCAGTCTGCATCATGACTTTGCTCTTCTGTGTGTACCGCTTCCAAGAAAAGCGATTTAGTTGGAGATACAGCCATGTAGTTGACAACAGGATCGTTCGCCACATTCGACCATGCATAACTTGTAATGCAAACAAATTGACCATCAGTGGAAAGCACCTTATTGACCTCCTCCTTGACCTTCTGGTAGCATTCATCAAGCAGGCCCCCAGCACCATCATCTGCTAGCTGCTTGCGTGTTGGCAATTTAGCACCCGGGCGTGCCAATTGGATAGCCCGAAGGAGAAATGGATCTTCAGCCCTCTGAAAACTTGTGCCTGTGCAGTAAAAATACATTGCCATCTCACGATTGAACCTCTTTTGTTCTGAGGCACTGAACAGGGGTATGCTATATGATCTTACCGATGATTGTGACTTGCTGCTGACAGACGAAGTGCTTTTGGAGGATATAGACCAAGTTGACTTCTTTGCAGTGCCTCTTTGATCAGTCCACCAATCTGGGCGGTCGCTGACAGCCATGTCCAACATGACCTTTTTGAACTGGGGGCATTTTCGAAGGTGGGCTTTGACAGATGCCGTTTTGTGGTGATGCCGGACAGATTGCTTGCAGTGTTTGCATATGGCATTGTTAGGGCTGGTGACGGAGTAAGCAGTGGGGTCATCAAACGCATAACTCCATATTAGATGAACTGGTGGGCCCCGCTTGGGTTTGCCAATAGTAACCTCCCCAATCTGCATATTTGCAATTGGTCTATCGGTATCAATCATTTCAATGTTGTCTTTTGCTTCCTCGACTGTTGCAAGCTCAAGTTCACTGTCAGTCATGATGGCGTCCAAGGCTGCAAGTAGCAACAAACATATTGAGTATCCTTTGTTCCTTTTGCTACTTTTCATTCATTTTACTAGCATAAATAATAAATTTGCACATATTTATCCCCCTCCCCAGTCCCTAAAGGGCCAAAACGTGGGGGTGATGCATTCTTTTTCTTTCCCCCATCAGGATTCAGGACTGATGCCTCATGGCCCTCATGCCCTTCAGCTTTGATAGCTGGCAAAAATGGATCCCAGAATTAAATGTGTCTATTTATAGTATTTTATACTGAGTCTATTTATTATAAATTTAAAATACAGTCAGTAGAAAATTGCAAATATAATTATATTGAAATATCTCAAATATCTGAAATAAACAGCAAAAACAGTCAGACGTAAATAAGAAAGTAAATATTCTTTATATTCATTCATCGGCCATATTCTACCAATATTGCTAAATGCAAATATGAATTAATATACATTTTAATATGTAAATTTCAAAAATATGTAAATTTTTACCTTGCTGTTCCGCCATCTTGACTGAAAGAATTTAACTAGTCACCAGGCTCTCTCATGAGTCTCATGAACTCTCAGCAATCATCAGTGCATGCACGGGGAAATGAAGCAGTAAAAAGTATTTTCTATTTTTCATTTTAATGTCATATTTTTCGTTAAATATTAAAAGAAGAAATAA